>JBCJKH010021363.1:0-21809 GCA_039877255.1 Loriculus beryllinus | reverse complement strand
CTGCCCATGGCAGGGGGGTTGGAACTGGATGATCTTAAGGTCCTTTCCAACCCTAACTGTTCTATGATCCTATGATTCTATAAATAGCTGCAAATGGCTAGAGGGAAAAGATGACTTTTTCCTTGTGTCTGAATGCAAGAGGTACCATCAAGAGAAGGTGCCACAAAGAGAAGGTATCAAGCTGATTCTTCTTGCAGAAAGATTTACTAGCCACTCTGTCTTTTAAGTAAGAAATACAAATATTCTGCATTTTTTTGCCTAGTTAGTCTAAAATAGCCTGATGATTTTTCAGGCACAGTGAGAAAACCCTAGAGAAGATTGAGTGGCACTTAAACTTTTAGATGGTTCTTGAAAGCTGATATCTTGCACAGTCAGTTTGAATTTCTGTAGCTGAAAGTCTATGCTACATGTGCTAGAGGCAAAGATGTAATTATAAGGCCTGCATGTTTAGTCTGAAGAACTGCAAATATTTTTTGGGGACATGTGATTCCTCTCATCCCATCCATCGTTGTTTTGTGTTTCCTCCCCCCCCCTTTTTGGTTTTTTTTTTAACGGGTTGGACAGATTGTAGAGCTTCGTTCTTTTGTATGGAAGAACTGTGATGGCTGTGGAAGAGGTCTTTCTCTGGATAGTTTCTGTCATCTTGATAGCTGACTATTAATGCAGGCTGTTCCCATGCATAGTAAACTTCTGTGAGTGAAAACACCTGTGATGTTCATACCAAATACAGTAGTGACATGGTAGATGGTAAGCTCTCTATGATGGAGAAGTTGTTGTCTGAATTGTTTGGTGGCTATCTCCAAAAATTGTGCTTTGTCTTTTGAAAGAAAACCCCATGCATTCTCATATAATAAACCCTGTAATTATTAGAGTTTGTCTTCCAACCCATATTTTGAAGACATGCTTGTGTGCAAGGGGGAGGAAAAGCCATCTTTTTTCTGAAGTGATAAATGACAACACCTCTTCTTTTTTCAGTCCAGTTTCCCAGGGATGTCTTGTCCAAGTGGCCTCACACTTTCCCAAAATAATTTCCTCTGGCTACAGACCAAACACAAGAACTTCAGGCAAAAAAATGGTTCTTTTTTTTTTTTAAAAAAAAAAGGCTGAAAGGCTATCTGTTGAGAGAGGGGAAAAATTTTCATGCTTATTGTAGTAAAAATGGAATGATATATAATAATGCTTATTTAGCACTTAGGGTTAATAATTATGTGTTAAAACCAATTCTGATTTTTGTATGGCTCCTATAGATATTCTTCTGTCTAGCTGTGCGTATGCATACAGCATGTAGGGAATATTAGATAGAAAGTCTTCAGAGTTATGTCAGTCCTTTTCCCAAACAAATTCTGGCAGCCGTCTGTCCCCTCACCATTCTCAGGACTCCTTCCCAAGGTGTCTAGTGGAAGGAAGTGGCACTTTTCTGGGCTTGCTGGCCTCGTTGCTCTTTACTCACATGAGAACAGCAGCTGGTCCAATAAACATCACAGGGTGGTGTAACCCTTTAATTCCAATGTTTTGGTCACTACTTTGGCTGTCTGTCAAAAACCATTAAATTGAAAGACCTCAGGGGGTATAGGGTGCAGCAGTTGCTTATTCCGGAAGCTTCCACGATAGCTGGATCCTCAGAATGGACATGTGCCAGTGCAAAGGTGAGATTTATATTTTGGATTTTTATTTTACAATAATGCCTAGATTACTGAAACTAGATCAAGTCCTCTTCATTCTTTGCCTTGTACAAAAAAAGTAATATGAAATCAAGCCATCCCCAGGGAAGTTTGAAATCTTGACCAATTTAGTAATCTAAATATCTAAGAGCACAGCAATTGCAATACTCTTTAGAGATTTGCTACAGAATGCAATAAACCAGCTACCTCTCAGCCACTATTTTCATGCAGTTGGGGAAGGGTGAGGGGAAAGATCTTGTTTGACAGAAAAAGGAACTTCCTGCTAGCTACAGACTGAAGTAAGGAGACAGCATTTAGAGATTTCTCTTAACAGAATACTGGTTGGTGATGAAATTGCTATGGGCTGGACTGGCCTATGTGTAGTCCCTGCATACCAGCAATGTTAACCTTAGAAACAGGAACAAAACTATCTTTCCGATCAGTTGCGGCATCTCATCTGTAAGCTTTGCTTTTGAAAACTCCAAGGGAGATCAGTGGACACAGCATTTCTTTGCTTGGATTTTCTTTGCCTTTTAGGGTTAAATTTCCTATGACCTATAGCTTTGCAGGAATGGTGTCTGTAGCCCTCTCACACTTGCCGAGGGAAAGATGGACAAGCTCTGCCGTCTGTCAGAACATGCTATTTTGAGAAACTGCACAAGTAAACATTTCAGCAGCAACATTACAGTGTTAGGCTGATGCACGTGTAAAGTGTTAAACATGGAAATTAGTAATGTGACCCTCGTACTTACAATAGTTTTCTCCATATGTAAACAATCAGTAGACTCAATTAATGATAGTATGAATGGGGTAGAGAGGACTTACACCTGATGGCAAAGGAAATTCCATTATCTAAGAAGGGGTATACATACACTGTGGCTTACAGTAATTTATTCCAGGTCTAAATGAGTATTCCATTAAAATGTGTAACTTGTGTGCCTGAGCTCCTGCCAACAAAATCTATTACAGATCAGTCATTTGCTGATAGATAAATGCTGCTTTCCACTTACATTTCCCACAGATGTTATCTTTAGATGCAGCAATGTCCTAATTTGGGCATAAATGTATTTTCCCTTTTTAACAAATAAGTTAAAATGTTAAGCCAGATGTAGGGTTGTTTTGGTTTTTTTTATTTGCCTGGGCCAGCCATATGATGTTGGTAACTTGCAAGATGCATCAAACCCTCACAACACAGGGAAAGCAAGTGATGCTAGTGGGATTAATTTCTCATAATTACTCTATAGCATAGCAGGAAAATCATTCTAGGTGGAATTCCCCCAAAATATCATATTCTCTAAACCCCAGTGAAAGTCAGTGGGACTTATGCTCCAAACCCAGTTAATTTCCTTTCAAAATCCCACCTAATGAAAACAAATTATCACCTAAGTTTTACTGGGTAACATTTACAGAGCCTGTACATAAATTGTCTCTTTAGTGCAGGGGGAGGACAAAATGTTTTTAGAGATCTAGCTTGAAGAAGGAGTCATGGTAGTTACAGCAAAAGTAATTGGTATTTTTCACTTCAGTGTCTGCTGAATGAATGAAGTCAAAGATAAAGCAGTGGTGTGTATTCAGCTAAATGCTGGTAGTCATGGAGAGAAGCAGCAGCTAGTTGAAACAACAACAAAAAAAAGTAATACACATGGATCTTTTTTGTTACACAAAACAGTTTTGTCCAAGAAAGTAGAAGGCATGTGGTAACAATGAGTATAACTACATTTCATTTTTACAGTGAGATAGCTATAATTATAAAATACTGTGCAATTAACTGCTTAATTCCAATATTAGAACTGCAGCAAGGCATGGTGGGAATATAGTTTCTTTAAACTCATAAGTGACACACAGGAATCTAATTCTTGCTGTCTTTCGAAGTTTCTCCTTCAGTGTATGCTTTCTCTGATAGCAGAGGCTTTAAAATCTGCCAAAGACATCTAACTTCTCTGACAGCTTTCCACTTCTGGGTCTGGTGCTGCAGACCCAAAGTGTCTATTCAAAACCTGGGTGTGATGCAAGAGAGCAAATATTTGCCCCATTAAATCGAAGCTGGGAGAGGCAAGTGACTTGCCAGGTTATAGAGTGGAATCTTTTCATCTCAGCACTTTTAAATGGCTTTTGGATCTAAATGTTGACACTTTGATACTGCGTGTCTTCAGAAAGGAGTAAGTGAAATTGAAACAGAACTGGACAAACATCTTGGTCAGAACTTTGCTCACAAAAGCTTTGAAAGAAAACATTTTATGGATGCACACTAAAATAGGTTAAGTTTTCTAGAAAAAATAAATACCTAAGGAAAAGTGACATAAAAACGGTAGCCTCCTGTTTCTGAAGTTTTATAGATTAAACATTTTAAACGAAAGCATTTCAGATAGAAAAAACCCAACTTAAATATTTGCTAATATGTTTTCAAAATCATTGTAATTCAAAAATCTCCTTTCATTAGACAAAAAAAAAAAAAAAAAAAAAATGCAAAAAGCCAACTCATCCCTTTTGATTTGTTAAAAACTGAAGACATACATTCTTTTAGATTGTCGTCTTTAACTTTTGCAATTACAAGCAGTTGCAAAAGGTATCTGTACAGCTTTGATCAGTAGTTCAGTATGGGAGCTCACTGATACAATGATCTCTCATTAAGGTTAAGGGCTCTGTGACAGACTGTGCTTTTATTACTGCAGTGATGCTACCTACAGTTGCTGGCTCTGGCTTGGCTGTTCATCTGTCTGAAGCTGAAGCTAATATGGTGGTTAGACTGTAAATGGGAAAGGAAATAAAATAGAATTTTGTGGGGAGGGGTTTGGTTGGTTTTGGTTTTTTCTTTCTGTGTTCCCACAAAGCCACGTGTTCTTTGAATTTTATGTAAGCCCTGTTTTAACAGCTTAAGTGTAATATGGATTTTACTGGTTGTTTTCATAGAAGCCTGCTTTACTCTACATTAATGATTTCATTGCATGCACTATGCATGCTGTTTCTGGTAAGTGACATTAAGAAAATTATCCAACCAACAAATATTTTAATTTTAAGTATGAAAGGAGGTAGAAAGCCTGTCATTCTCATGTTGAAACATAGTTTCTTCATTTTTTTTCTCTTGACAGTGTTTGATTGCATCCTTCATAATTTCTGACAGTATTTCATTTCCTTTTTGCTTTACCTTATGCCTACAAAAATAAAGGGAGGCAAGGCAACTGATTGAAGGAAAAAAAAAAGGAAGGGGTGCCAAACTAAGCCCCTGAATTGAAATGCACCCACACCATGAGTTGTCTATAACCCAACATCAAATATCTTGGCTCACAATTACATGTGAAGTTTTAGTAGGGTAAATGGATTGATTGAAAATAATTTGTGACGAGGTTATGAGAAAAGACTTATCTAATAAGTGTGGCCAAAATTCAAGCCATTATTTCAGATGTGAAGCATTTGGTAACAAGAGATCATTTTCATGAAAAAGGAAGCCCTAGTTCGTTATTTTTGGTCTAAGAATGATTTGGTTCTTTGTTGAAATACTACTCGGTCTACCTGCAAACAAAAACTATATAAAAAGAATGAAAACAGGTTTTTTTTCTTTAATCAAATAACAGAACACCCCAAAGGAAAGAAACTAATAACATTATTTTACAACCATATGAAGTGTGAGATATGATCAGTTAATATGCAAAATTAATGAACCACCCCCCCTCCCATGCAAAATCAGCTTTTTGTTTCTGAGTAGGAACAGGCAGTTTGCCCAAGTGACTATAAAGCTAAGTGGCATTGTTTATTATTGCAGTGCAGGAGAATTTTCACTGGATAGGTATGCTAAACTGATGCTACTTTAATGCAGAGATGTATATAAAAATAGATAGACCCACTCAGAGACTTAATTTGACTGTACAAGCTTTTCAGTCAGAGCTTAATCACTTATCTAACATCAAGCCCTTTCTCCCTATTGCATACCTTTAATCACCTTGTCATGCTAGGAATCAGTTCGTTCTTTTTTTCTCTCTTCCTTCCCATAGTACAGTTACTACAGACTCTTGATTCTTCTTGCCTGTTGTGGTACTGGGGTCTCCCTTCTCTTTTGGGAAGAGAATTGTTTCTTTGCTGGGCTGTGGTGCTTGCTTCATGGTACCATGGAAATTCGTGAGTATTCTTTGGCTTCCCAGAGATTCAGTTTTGTTCTGCTGGGTATGAAGGATTTGGTTACAGTAAGAGCCATGCCGCTGGGAAAGCAAGCAGACCTCAAAGGACGATTTTAAAAGCAGGAGAATCTAATAGGGTGGGCATAGAAGAGGAGGAAAGAAGGGAGCCAGAGAGATCCATGACTAATGCAGACAGATCTAAATCTTAGGACAGATTTCGACTATGCCATGCACTGGCTTAACTCTGATCCTGCTGATACCAGATTTTCAAGAGGTGGGAGAAGGGTTAGGCTACTACTGAGTGTTTTTATATCATTCTGCCTTTCAGTCCAGCTCCGATCAAGTGCTGGAGTGTATTTAGTGTACCCACAAATTGCATTTAGAAGTATTTTGCTGCTACTGCTGACAATAAATTTATGAAATAACATACATTTCCTGTGTTCTGTGTGTGCCAAGTTTGTGCATGTCTGCATTCAAACACAGATGAAAAATTATATTTGTTTGGCTTGAGCACTTTTCACTGACAGCATAACTGATTCCTCTTGAGTTCCTGGATAAGCTGTAGCTGAAACTATTTGTTCTGCTTTACTGCCCGGTGCCTCAAAGCTGGGGTTAGAGCTGGCTTGCTTTAAATCAAAGCTGTACTGAGATAAACTGACAGCTAGGACAGAGGCAATAGGCTGCCTCTTTCTCAGTCCTCCCACTTCAGCCTCACTTCAGAGACAGTCTTTAGGGAAGGAATAAATTTAATTGCAGATGGTATTGGAAATTCCATATGACCTTCAGTAATTACAATAACGTGTTCTTATGTATTATTTTTATTTGTTTGATATTTTACAATAGTCATATGTCTACATATCATTCCTTTCTCATGTTGGAAAACAAAATACAGATTTGATGTCTTGCAATATTGGTAGCTGCAGTAAAAGCATGTTATGAGATCAAAAACTGTAGACCCCTCTTTGTTGAAAGCATGTCTGGTTTATCTTGACAGCTAATTCAACCCAGCACTTTTCTGGTAAGAAGAGAGAGTAACTCCAGTTAAATGGAGACTCCCCCCAGCTGACAGAAATGTTAGTTAGCATTAGCAATTGCACCAGTATCAAATACCATCTTGATTTTTGAAGCAGCTTTTGATTTTGCTTATTGATAGAGTGACTGTCTGAGAAGGAAATGTGTGGTGATTTCCAGGTTAAGAATGTTTTTATAAGTGTTCAAAGATTTTTACATGCATATCTAGTAATTTCAGGACCAGTTCTGATTTACAGTATGATTAATGACATTACTCTAGAAGCATGAGTTGGCCAAAAATGTGTTATAAATCAATTAAGTCCATATTCCAACCCTGTAGGTTGTGGCTGGTTAAAAGAGTTGTCATAAATGACAATTCATCATTACCAGTGTTCTGCAGCTGGCATATTTGAACTAGATTATTTTTAAGGTTGCTTTCAACCCAAACCATTCTATGATTCTTCTTGACTAAGAAATTATGTTTGCTTAATATAGGAATGTATTTGCTTCTATATGATAGTATTAAGTGTGCTTACGAACTTTTTGGGTGTTATTAGCGCTTTGAGATGCCTCAGTTTAGGGTATACTCCAAAGAATATAGTTTTCAGAAGAATCACAAAGGTACCATATTACTTCAGGTTGTATCAAGTTGGCATGAAGTATCAGCTGTCACTTTTGAAAGAGTGGGCACATAGATTCACAATTTTTAAATTCCAGGATTTGTACTGTGAACGTACTAAGCCAGATTCTTTGTAGCCTCAAATAATGCATCTTCTGTACTTGCTTATTCCTGCAGAAAATACCTTTTTATGACTTGCTGCTTCCACTGTACTGAATACAAACTTTTTATTTGATATTGCAAGTTTTCCAAAGTACCAAAGTGATGGGAGAGAAATATCATCTGTATGTTTTACCAAAGAGATTGGCTTTGTTTACCCACATAGACAAGGTTTTCTGGATCTTTTGAAAAGATCCTCCACCCTGTTGCAAATTTGGAACTCAGTCCAAATATAACATCCAGCAGTGAGATAAATCTGAATTCTTTCATGTGAGCTACAGTGAGGTTTTTTTAACACTTGTGCTAAATATTCTGTACATATTGTTATCAAAGCTGGTCAAATATTCTTCAAATCATTTGAAAATACTGTCGTTGCTTATTAATTAAACCAACTTAACATGCATCCTTTTAATTTCTTAGTTATTTGCAAATACATATTGCTAGCTTTTGTTATTATCCAAATTTTTAGTAGTTGGGGAAAATTGAATTTTTACTGGAAAATGACATCTGGATATTGGAAAACAGCAGACAGGGCTTACTCACTGAAGTCAGTGGGACTCTTTCTGAACTTTCCATTTAGTGTGTCTGACAGAAACGGGCCTAAACGCATCATGCTGCTTCAATCGAGATACTTCCAACAACATTGCCGACGAAATATTGTTGCTAATGGTTTTCATCGTGAATACTGGGTACAGCGAAAGGTTACCTGTTACTTAGGAAAGTTGAATTCAAAAACAGGTGTAGAAAAAGTGCTCACATTGTCTGAGGTTGGAGGGATCCCATAAGGGAGAATAAGAAAGCTTGGCCAGCATGATCAGGCAAAACAAAAAGAGGGATATGATTGTAGTCTATAAATATATTAGAGAAAGAAGTGCTATTTAGGCTGAGGGTAATGCTGACACAAGAACAGATGGGTATAATCTAACTGTACACAGTTATTCTGGATTTTAGAACATTTCTAATTCTGAAAGAAATGAGAATCTATGATAATCTATCTCACTTTCCACTAAGAGTACTAGGAGCAAATATCCCCAAAAACCCAACCTCCAAACTAAAAAGTTCCAATGGATTATAAGCAGAGCCTGAGCGGCATATGAAAAAGATTATATGGCATGGTTGCCTGTAAAAACAAGGGACTGAACTCAATGACCCAAGAGTCCTTTCCAATCTGCTGTTCTTAATTAGGTATATGAGTATCATGGGAGCTCTTCCAGCCTTCAGCCAGTTCCTGTGAAAGGATCCTTTTATTTATGTAACTTCCCACTGAAATCCCTGTGAATCTGCAGAACCCAACCGACAGGTAGGTGATATGGATTCTTGGAGCAAATTCCAGGGAGGGTTCATGATCCCAGAAGGAAATTCTGTAGCTGGTCTTTGCTTTCCTTCTTGGTTTTGCATGCAACTTCTGTTTCAGTTCCCAAAATTCCCTTCCCTTCATTGTTTCATTTTTCTCTTGGAGATAACTTTTCTCCTTGAAGAATTAATTAAATGATAATAAATCATACATTTGTGATTGAAATCTGTGTGGATGGAAATACATGTGAATGAAATACATGCAGAATACCTGTTGCCAATGTCTGAGTGCCATTGTCACTGAAATCAGTGCAAATGGAACATTCAGTGTTTTTCCTGACCCTTGAGCCAAGGTGATACCTTTCATCACTACAGGTCAGGTCTTGTGCCATGAAACTTTAGACATATACTTCTCATAGGATCAGTGGGTAAATGTTAAGTCTTTCCTTTACACAGGATATGACTGACCATTTCCGCCTGTTGCTTCACCTAGGAATTTGTGCAGTCTGCTGAGGACTGAATAGATTTCAATGGATGTCTGAAGTCTCTGATAGAAAGTCCTACTTGTAAATTATTATAAAGAGCTTTCCTAGAAATTAAAGATTGCATTAGAAGTTCTTACTTGCTATGATGACAGACAGGAATGAAATGATTCCCACTAATTGGGGCTGGCTGGTAACAAAGCCTGACAACTTGAGTTACTGCTTTCAGTTGTTTAGTTTGACTGCTGGGCATACTCTGCCAAGAGGGAAGTATGGTACCAGGGCCTGAAAGGAGTACAAGCCAGCATCAAATGCTGAGTAAAGATGACTGAAATATTCTACACATTCCATCCTGAGAGGAAAGGATTGGATTCTGGCATTTTTCTTTGGCAGTGTTTTACCTTTGACTTTGTACTGAAAATAGTCTATTTCTTCACATATTGAATGCTCTGTATTGATAATCTTCGAATTTTATTACACTTAAAAATATATGTTATTGAAGTAAACTTCTGCCTTCGACATGGTTTGTACCACATTTACAGGCTTTTCAAATTAAATCCTGATTATTAAACCAATGGAAAAACATAATACCAGTATTCTCCTCTGCATGGCAGAAGGTGACTGGTTACCTTGTCTCTGGGAGTCTAAGGCACAATGACTAACCTGCGACAACCACAGACCACCAGGAACAAGCTTGCAAGAAAAAAGCTGCAGCTCTAACACACACAGGCTAAGAGGTTTCTTCGGCCACAGGTTTGCAAACCTCTGTAAATGCCTCTCTACTCAGAACCTTGTAGCCTGTGAATGGAAAAGAGAGAAAATTTATCCAAAGTGAGTCAGCCTGGAACTCCTGCTGCCATTTAGTTGTAAAGTGGAAGCTGAAGTCTGTCATTATCATGCAGCACCTGGTATAGTGCTCTTCTACTTGACCTTTTTCTCAATACTGCCTATACAGATGGCAACCTGTAATTTCTCAGTAGAAGAAGCAGCAATTGCAGGTGACTTAAATTTAGGTGGTTAAACGTTTTAGAAAGCCAACTGTCTTCATTTTCTTGTAAGTAGGAGAAGTGAACTCATAACTATCAGATTACCATTGTCTATGCAGAGAACACGGGCAAAGGCAAAACTATTTACCTGTGAGAGGTGTCAGGACAGCCTCCTTGCTTTATGTTGTTCATGCCATTTAAAAATACTCTATAAACTGTAGTGCTGTTCCTTCATCTTCACAGGACTATCAGGAGATTTAAGTTGGTAATATTTTTTAACAGCATAGGGAAATGAAAAAATTAAGTATATGCATTAAATACTGTCATTTGGTCCGGAGGATATTTCAATGGATATTTTAGGCAATTTGATTTTCTCTCATTTTGTTTTATAGATATGTACTAGCTCAGGCTTGGTCCTTTTGCTAGTGCAAGTAATTTTGAATTTCACTGAACAATTTTCTGCTTTGTTTCTTCACAGTAGTAAGTATTTTATGTCTGTGTGAGTCCTAGATTCCAACTTTAGCTGTTTTTTCTTTCCTCTTCCTTTTGACTTGCAGGATATATTAATTGAAATGAAGTTTTGGAGGAATTCAAATCTGCCCATATAAGAAAGTGCATGAAAAGCCATAATAGAAACATATAAAGTATAGCCATTTGTCAAAGAAATCTAATCTGTTGTCTTGGAAGGTTACTTTGTGTTTAGTTCATTGGCCTTAGAGTTTACCTCTTGCAGAGGTCACAAAGCTTTATTATTTGATGGAATTGGGTGATTCTGAGATATTTTGATTAAGATTTGGACAATTTGAAATGATGTGTTAAAATCATTGGCTGCAGTTTCATCTCTTAGATTAGCACCCTAAGCAATCTTAGTTTGACATTGCTAAGGAATGAAATTGCTACTCTGCTCCTTTTGCTTTCTCTATGTTGTCTGGATGTACTGCTTGTAGGATGTTCAACCCACTCAAAACACTTTGGGAAGGTTAGTAACTTTGATTACAAAGTCTTCAGTAAACAAGAAGTTAACTTTACCTCAGCATCCTTACATTCTGACACAGGGGTTCAACACGACAGAGGTTAAAATGGTCTGCAGAGCCACGTATAACCATTTTGAGTCTCAGGTAAAGGGGGCAATTGCGTTTTCTCTGCCTGTGTTATTTCCTTTTTGTGAAAATGCCTATTAATTTAATCTGTGTGTTATTCAAGCAGCTTGCAAATAGTTCCTGAAGATCTTTGATTGCTATTGTTTCTCTTGAGCTGAGGCTGAATTTATTTGTCAATTAACATGAACTTCAAATTTATGAACCACCTTATGCAGTACAAAATGGGGGGGGGGGCACGAGGCAGGGGAGATTAAAATTATTTTCTATCACTTATGCAGGGAGCAGAGTCTTCCAAGAATGTCACAAAATTTTAATTCTAATTTAAGCTGGTAAACTTATTTTGTGAAGGTTGTTAGCCCTATTTCACTGGTATGGAAAAACACCTGTTCAGTCAAGTTCAATTCAGTTGAAAACTGAAAAAACCTGTTCAGTTTCAATTTCAAGCTTTTCAGATTGATATTCAGGAACACTGAAGAATAACCTCTCCAGTTAAAGTTAGCATTAACATTTATGAACACCTTATGCTTAGCAGTCCTAAAAATTCAGAATTCTTTACATTCTGTCTATCTCTATGTTTGGGTCACAAAGCAAGCCATGTTACATTGCCTTGTAAGCCAAAGGGCTGAGTAGCTGCCCTTTGAGGATTCATGCTCTTTCTTTTGGTGGCACTTAACAGGGACTAAGATATCTCAAAGTGGAACCCCCACAAAGATGAACATATTTTAGGAACAGAAAAGACAATAATTAAGACTTGCATCAGGGTTCACTGTAATTGGGGTGAGAACTGAGATAACAAATCAAGAAATAGTCACTCCTTATATTGTGATTTCTGTAATTCCTTTTCCCCCATGAAGCCAAATAGAATCTCTTGTCAACAAAGGCTTTTGTAGGTATATATATTGTATCTGACGCTGATAGCATGTTGTCTATAAAGCATATCAGAAACTTCTGTCTGATCTGCTTTCTCTGTATCATCCAGAACATGCGGGCACTATTCTTTAGGTTAGGTATGTCAAATTAGATAGAATCTTGTATTTAGCGTCAAATAGAAAGAAGCCAAAGATTTCACATAAGAATAGACTTTCAGCTGTTGATTTTGCAGCCACTATGCCATCCCTACTTGGAGACAAGGTGGGAAAAAGTCTTTCAAATAGTAGTATCAGAAAAAGTCATAGACCTGTATGAAGATTTGTAAGAATTACTGATAAAATATTGCATTACTTAGTACTTCTGTGGATGCAGTCATAAGGAAGAAATGTAGATATGGGTGATAGGCTTGTGTAGGAAATGATGGGAGAAAGGGTATTTTCTTTTTCTAGATGACTTGCTTTATACTGTTCAGGGGCATAGGAGGTGTTTGAGAGGCAAAAAAAAAAAAAAAAAAATCCCAAATTATAGTAGACATAGCATAATTTTTGAAGGGTGTATGGACTTACAGACTGGGACTGGCTTCTGTCCAGCCTGTTTAGAGCACAAGCAGAATGAGGTTGGGTCAGTCTGTACCCACTGGGGGTAGACATCTGTGTGGTGTTTTTAAGTGTGTATACATTTGTGTTATGCAAAGACAGAAGTCTTGGCAAATATTCTTGTATGCGTCTTCCACTGCATAAATAATTTTGATAGCTTCACTGAATAAATCAGTACTGACTTCAAATAAATCAGGATTGACAGTCCTTGAACACTTTTCAAATGTTTTCATGTAAATGTCTTCGATTTCACAACCTGTTTATGGTGATCTCTTGTGAAGCCATTTGGCTTTATTGAAGGCTTCACTCAGTGTCTATAGATGTAACATACCTCTTCAGTATTAAAGAACAGCAGTAAAAGTCAGCAGCAGCACTGCTGCAGCTTCTGTGAATGAAGTATCGTTTATATCGTCCCACTGTTAATATGGATGCATCTTCAAACCAGAGAAAAACTATGGAATTTGATGAAAAGGATCTGTGCAAAGGAAATCTGCATATGATGTATCACTATATCAGACATTTTGCTGTATGTGATTTTAAACCAAATAGTTTTGCTGCACATGTGTGTTTGTCACAGCTGTCACTTAAAATTCTTTTCTAGACGAAGAACTGCAGACAGCTATATGTACCTTGGCTAAAACCTCTCTCCTGTAGTAACATCATACGTGGCCTCAGGTTTTCCCAAACTTCTGGTGTTTGTGGCTAGGTGGACAAAGACTTTTTCTTGTATCTGTTTAGCTGTGAATCAGTTGGATAAGATTCAGTTCAAGTAACCAAATAAGTTTTGAGAATGATGGAAAATAAATTTTCCATTATTAAAGAAAAAGGTTGAAGTCTTTTTGAACAGCTGTACTGCTGAGATGGGTGTGGGTAGAATGTTCAAGTCTGGTGGGGGAGTTGCCAGAAAGGACTTTGTGCATTTGAATGTCCTTAGGAAAAAATAGTTCTGAATTAATTAGGTTTTTGGTGGGAGGGGTGGTGACTAAAGCAGAATAGTTTGCATAGTTTACTTTCCTCAGGAGCAAATGCTGTCATTTTGGCATGATTCAAGTCTGTGATCAATGCAAAGCTAACCTGCCTTTGAGGGAAAACCAGAGGCTGCTCTCTTTGTGGACTCATCATGCCTTCAGAAGGAGCCTGTAATACATGAAGAGAGCTCCACAGAAACTCTCCTTCACCCCATTGCTGCACATGGGACTTATACACAGCCCAAGAGCCTGCTTTCTGCCCTTTTTATGGTAGGGCAAGCTTCTATGACAAGAATTAGGAAATTGCTGTTGTATGCTTCTGAGTTTGGAGAGAAAAATGCTTTCTACCATTTGGCTGAACCCTAGGAGAAATGGTTCTTACTTTGTACCCATCTTTATCCTATGGAATGAGCAGGAATACAGAAACAAGGATAAATACTTCCTTTTAAGATTCTACTTAGGATTTTATGACACACATGAATGACTGCAACGTGTTGTGACATTAAATTTTTGCCTCTGCACCGCTATAGCAGTGTACTAGCTATTGAACTTTTAATACATCTTCTACATCTTCATGTAGCACTTACCTGGCCTCTGTTGTCTTTCCCTCCTGCCGTCCATCGAGAATGACATTAAATATTCCATAGGAACATATATGGTGTTGGTCCTCTGAATTTTTGAGTAACTTGGGACAGCAAAGTGTGTGTGTTGCACTTAATCCCCAAACTATTTCTATTACATTTCATGCAACTTCGAATTTGAGTTATGAGACATAAACCAGTGAATTAATGTGTTTCTGGGTCCTTCTAGGGTCAGTATTTTGAAGCCATACACTTATGTTTGAAAGATTGATTCTTTTGCACTCCAGCACTTTAATCTCAAGAGACATCTGTATTAAAGTAATTTAGTATCAGAGTCATAGGGCTTGTTTACATGGGGATTGCTACAGCAGAATAGCTTTACTTCAGTGTAACTCCCCCATGTGGATGTTGTGCTCTGGAACAGAACTTGACTTCATTTTGAAATAATTACTCTTACTAATTGTTCCAGACTAGAGTGTCCACAGGAGGGAGTTATGTAGAAATAGCTATAACAGAATAGTTACAGCTCAGCTGACTAAATTCACTGGGTAGGAATGCTTTGTGCAAGACTGGATTTACAAGGGTAAAAATCCAGTAGTTACAGGAAGCTCTGCTCTCGTTGACAAAGTGGGTTGCTAGTATTAGTTGTTCCTCCTATACAAAGACTTGTAGTTTCCACAGTGCTCTGAGAAACTGCAGCAATTTTGCTTTGATAGTGTTCTCCAAATAACTCAATAAATTTAATATAAAATACAGCTTTGCCTTCCCCTTTCCTATCTCCCTCATGTCTTTTCACTTTCTAAGTCAAATTTACTTTTGAACATATAATTCTTGGGTGAAAAACAAGCTTTTTATTTTTTCTTACTGTGTTCCCTGACATGCTGGCATTTGTTAGTTCACTGACTCTACATGCCTCTCATTAGGTCTGAGTTAAACAATACCTTCTTGAAAGATCTTTTCACCTTGGTCACCATATGGGCAGCCTTTGCCACTAAAAGGGTAGCAAGATGTCTGGGGATTTTGGGTTGTTTGCTTTTGTTTGTTTGGTGGTGCCTCTCTCCCCAGAAGGTCAAAGAGCTGCTTGCTGATACCACATTCTCTCTGTTTTCTAAAAACTGTATTGCTGATAGCTGCCTGAATTTCAAATGGCTGGGGAAAAAAACCCAAACAAACCAGAGATGATAAATAAAAGTAAAATTGTAACTTCTCCCATAAAACCTTCAGTTACAAAATATGTTTCGTGACTCCAGAAATCTTAAGGAATTGAGATTTTGTGCAGTTTTGTGCAAGCTGTTCTGTAAAGGTGAGAGTTGTATGTTTTAGTCATAGGTCTGCCAAAGGGTCAGCATGTGGCCGTAGTGGAATCTCTTGCTCACCATTTGCTATCTCTATGCGCGACATGCTATAAGGCATCAGGTAACATGACTCATGCCACTGTGAGCACTAAACGTTACTTTTCATTGCTAAACATGAAAGTTGTTAAAGCAATTTTACAGAGAAGTGGCTTAAGAATAGGAGCAAAGGTGCTGAAACTCTGATAACCTGTCTGTGATAGGTCGTGGGCAGTAATGAAATTTTTCTTCCAGTTCTTCACACCAGTTCAAAGTCAGGTGGTTGCATTGGCCTGGAGATGAATCCAAGTTAATATGCCTCATTTTCCAAGATGTAGCACTGTGCTAACATAGTCACTCATGGTGCACTTTGTAAAATGAGGTCAGCTGGCTTACTGTTCTGAGTATAGCAATGTTTCAAAATAGTGATGACTATTGCCTTGTTATTAGACCTGCAATTCAGTTGTCTCCTCTAACGTGAGACCCATATCCATCATACAACTGTTAACTCGGGTGGGATGTTTCTAACTTGGACTAGGAGGTAATAGAGGCATGTAATCCCAACCTGTATCTAGGGAGTGACTGTGCCATGGCTCTTTCTGAGAGTTTACTGTGGCAGTATATTTTGCTGCTTTCCTTCAAAGCAGCGTCTCAGCAAATATGGAGAAAGTATTAAAAAAGAAAAGCTACAGAAGGAGCTCAGGTAAAGCAGAGAAATCTCTTAATATGGCCACAAAGTGCTGATCTGTAACAGCTGAGGCTTTGAGCACGTAAAACTTTTAATGCCCTTACTTCTAATCTAATGCAATGCCCCTGTGGGAAGTGAACTCTTAAATCTGACAAGCTGTACTGAGGCACTGAAGACATTCTTTTTAAAGAAGGATGTCAGACAGATCTGTGTCTTTGCCCCGAATTCTGAAGTTAGTTGTCTACATGTCCAGTGGTATGATACTTTTCACTCACTAGACAATTACCTCTGCAGAAAGAGAAGAGCAGAACACTATCCCTTTGCTCCCACGTGGCCTCATTTCTCAGCAGATTTGTAGAAGACTAAAGCCATTACCAGGAGTACAGTGAAGCCCACTAAAATGGGTCACCCACAGCACTGCTGACTGCCGTGTTTCCAACACGTGGCATTGTGGCAGTGTAATTCCCTGATGGAATATATACTTGAGATTGATTAGATGGTAACAGTTAAACCAGTATGCTTCTAACATTGTTCTTCGTTAAACTGAGAGACAGGATGTTTCTTAAAAAGAAGAATGTTTCTTCTAAATTAAAAGAAATTGGCAATCAGACTGACTGCCTGCCTGCTAGACACCTACAGCTGCTGTGCTGAAGGCAAGGAGATTGTTTGAACAGGACTTAGGTGGTCAGAATAGTCTCTCAGGTCCTGTCCCAAAGCACTGCACTGCAGGTGTTTCAGTAGCAACAACTCATGTTCAAAGGTCCCTGGATATTAGGAAGAGGGCAGTAGGCACATCACTCACCTATGTCTCCCTGGACACAGATCCTGGCTGCCATACAGAAGATCCCTGGTTTTTCTGCCCCAGTCCCTGTACAACTCAGGCCTCTTGCCCCTCAATTTGCCACCTTCTCTAAATAGCCCAGTCCAATATGTAACCTGGGACATCTGATTTTGTAGTTATAAACTAGTTTGCAACTGTGCCAAATTAAATGCTCCAGTGTGAAGCTGTCCTCAGAGGACTGCAAGATCTGATCAAGGGGTAAAGATTGATTTTTCTAGCCTCTTAGCTTGGCATGTGAAGCTGTTTCTTAAAGAATTTAAACTATGTAATTGAGACTCTTTGTTTTGTTTTGTATTTTTCTTGAAACAGGACTAATATGGAAATTTAAAGATCTAAGTGGTCTCTTCTGAAAGTTCCTAACATTGCTATCAGTATCATTCCTTTTTATAAACAGAACTGTTACAGTTCTAAGAAATAAAGTATTCAAAGAATGCACTCATAAAAGATTACGCATACAATGGAATTTTTTAGCCTCAATGAGAACAGAAGACTTTGTGAGAAGTGTTTGTGTGCAATGAACATAATGTTTAAATCAATTTTTAAGCCATTGCTAATGAAATACCACCCTTTGAATAAAGGGCTACAAGGCATGCGTATTACACATGCACAACATATCAGTTTCTGCCCAGCATATCAAGACCCTAGGGGTTTAGGGTGTGAAACAACTGTTCAACAAGAACCATGTTAGAAGGGAGGGGAGCAAGGAAACAGCCTGAAATGCAGCTTGGAGTGATGTGAGATTTATTCTCTTAGTTCATGTTTTCCGTAGTTTCATCATATGATTTGGCAATTCTGCAGAGCTGGCATTAAACACATCACATGGGAGCATGACAGAGATACTTCTGACCCCTGGATGAATGACAGACCTCACAGAAAAGTAGTTACATGACAGTTCCTACCTATTGCACTTTTGTAGTCTAGCTTTTCTTTCTGTTGGTCTTCAATCTGTTTCTCTCATCATGTAACTGATCTGACCACACTTTCAGGGGTTTCCTTAAGTGGGGCATGGTGACACTGCCCCTAGTCAGATTTTTCAATGAATAGAGAGGTTCTGGGCATCCTTCAGCTGCATCTCCCTTTGCATACATTATCTGCTGCTAGAAGTCTTCCAGGCAGATACCCTTCACACCTCAACCCTGGCTTTGCACAAACCTAACAACACAGAAATACAATTTAGTTGAATTGGTTATTCTGAAGGGTCCAGTGAATGGTTTGATGGGTATGTACCTTCCAGCCCACGAGCTGCTGTCAAATTGTTTCCTCAGGGAGCTGTGAATGTTTGTTTCTTGAATTTATGAGGTTCATTGCCAACAGTATGGGTTCTTGATTTTGACTGGATAACTCTCAAACTTAAAATGAATTTTCAGCATGGGTATGAGAGTGTTTCCACTGCATGTAGACCTTCTCACAAACATCTACAAAACTTTGCCATCGCAATGTTCTCTTGCATACTCATTTGTTTCTATGAACTTTCATGAATTACAAGCAGAATAAGACACACACAAAAAGCCACTAAGTAAATCTGGTAGTTCTTTATTCAAGTGAATGTTTAGATCAACTGATACACAACAGCTGCCCAGAACTGCATGGAGCTAAGTATCTCTGGTATGAATTTACGTCTGGAATTTCCACTGGTTAGCAGAGTTTGTTACATACTCATTTCAGCAAGCATAACCCACTAGAAAGTAAGCCACTGGAAATACTGCATCTAGCTAGAGCTTTCTTTGGTCTTTTTTTCTTTTCTTTTTTGGTGATGTTTTTGTTAAACTGTCACTGCATCTGGTGAGCACATTCAGACTGAGACAAAAAACAAACAAAAAAACCCAGAGAGAGCAAGTGAGAAGTTCCAGTTCCTGGAATGTTGCAAGCTGCTGTGTCACTGGGAATGGCAGGGAGGCAGGGAGGCAGGCAGGCAGAAAGCCTCTCTCTCCAAAGCTGACACTACAATGGGAAAATGTGATACTAGAGTGATGAATTGACTGAAGTCATAACTTTGAAACAAATGCACAGTTGCAAATTATGAATATCCTGCTCTTAATTAATTTCTTTTCCCCTTAATCCTTACACCTTATGCTTTTTCCAGTATGCTTTCTGAACTGCATTCTTTGAAATGTTACAGTCCAGATGGCCTTATGTTTTGTAGACCTAGGAGCTACTGTACATTTTAAAACTACTTCAGTTGTTTTTATTCTAAAGTGATGGTCCCACCTAGACTATAAAATGGATTATTATCCAATTACAGTTTGCAGGTTCCGTGTGAGATGAACCAAAGATTACTTTATGTGCATTTAAAAGTAAGTATTTCATTCTTCCACTGAAGCAACAACGCTAGAGCTGTCCTGAATCCTCAGAGAAAGTGAAGCCTGGTTCCCATGCTGTCCTGTGCACCACGCTTCCCAGAGAATGCTGTCTTCTGGCACATACAGCTCCTTTAGCCTGCAAATGTATAAGCTGTTGTCTGAAACAAGAGGAGGCATTGTACTTAGAAAGAGCAGCAAAGCCTGAACCATGAGAACGGAAAACCTCTAGTCTCCTCTTTCATACCTGGACTTATGCCATTATGAGGATTGCATAAGCAAAATACATCTTTTTCTAGTCTTCTTTTTCCTCTCCCTTGGAGCTGTGCTCACTGAGAGCTTTTCAAAGATGGGAAGGAAACAGCCCAAAACTCAAGGAGGTTGTTGAGGGGGTCTAGTTCATACTAACAGTTTCTAACCTGTCCTTGCCCACCCCTCAAAGACTTGACAGGGAGAGAATTAGCCTTAAAATTTACTCATTTCTGGCTGGATTAAGACCCTCTGAAGTAAGCTGAAATGCTTTCCTTAACTAGTTTCCTAGCAGCTGAATTCATTAAAGGTTACCTCTCCTGACAATTTAGGTATTTTCAATATGACTGTATTGCACGGTAGGCAACAATATTGCTTCACGACAGACAAAAATAATGTTAAAAAGATGGAAACATCTTTTATTCCAGCCAATGTTCAACATGGGGAAAAAGAGAAGAGATAAAGCAGCAATCCGTGCACACATACCTCCAGTTTTCTGTAATATTAGAACATGGGAACCCATCCTCTTGTGACAAGCGCAAGCTGAGTAGATTCAGAGATCCAATGAAGGCTGTAGAGTTCTGGTGGTGTAAGCAAGTGTAGTCACTTGGTCAAGTGTTGTTCCTCATCCCCCCTCTGCCCAAGTGCTAGTTTCAGTGAAAAAAAGGAAAATGTTCTGGTTTTTAACACAAATATGCTTTTTTTTCTTTTTTTCCCCCTAATGTTTTAAAAACCACAACTGAGTTACAGTGTTTTTGGGGTGCATCTGCGTAGTGACGGTAGCTCCACCCAAACTCTAAGCCACAGGGGTTCGTGACAGCTCAGAATGGCAGCCGTTGTGATGCACGGCTGTGGCTCAGGCACCAATCCCACACCAGCACATCTGACCAGTTCACAGGGCAGCACGCATCCCAGCATCTGGAAACACAGGCACAGCAAATTCACACATCTGCACCTGAGTGCGTAAATGTCCCCTCTGATGCTTTAATGGCCTCAAATTTTTCCGGTTTCAGTGGAGCTTAGCACCTCATCAAGAAAAGTTTGCAACTGCTTTTAGGGGAACCAAAGCACACTGACTTAATTTGCACATCAATTGCAGGCGGGCTTGCCAGTTTAACTGCATTTGCCTGCAAAGGGCTGTCGAAAGGAGGCTGTGCTATTCTGATACACAGTGCCCTGGTGTATGATCCACGAGTCTGTGAAGTTAGCTGTTGCCTTTGAGTAGAAACCTTTCATTTCTTTAGATGCGGTAGTGCAACGTACGTTACACTGTAACAAAATAACCTTCGGGAGCGAAGCAGTCACAAGGGGAGGCCTGGCTGGTCTAGAAACGGTTGTCACGTCTGTAGCTCATAGATCTCTCCTGTTGCCACCAGGCTGGGTCACCCTTGGCGGTCAAGGAAGCACTTTCATGCCTGTCCTTTAGAACTGCAACAGGCATGGAGGTGATGGCGTGGGGCTGCGCACATGACGCAGGTTTGATTCGTTCTCTCCCTCGTTCTTACACAAGCACTTGGTCACATGGGAAACGTTGCCTCTCCAATAGGTAGGAGGCAGTTGCGCCAACGGCCCCGCCTGCTGCTGAAGCCGCGGGTCGGTACGCAGTGGCCGAGAGGGAAGGGCGGCAGCAGCTTCACCTGCAAAGGCAGTGACACGGCCCCAAGGAGCGCGGGCTGGCGTTCTGAGCCCACGCCCGGAGGGTAGCGGCGGGTGCCGGGGACGTGCCGGAGGCGGCGCTGCCCCCCGGGCCCGGGCAAAGCGCGCCACGTGCGGCCCCCGCCAGGTGGCGCCCTCTCCCTCCCGCGGGCGGGCCGCGCGCCGGGGCCTGTGGTGCCGCCGCTGGCCTCCTCCCTCTCCCCGTCCCTCCTTGTTTCCCCCGGACGGAGCGGCTGCGCCTCGGGGGCTGGCTGCGGGTCCGTGTGCCGAGGCGGTGCGGCCTGCCGGGGGCATGCCCGGGGGAACAGG
>JBCJKH010021361.1:28349-41786 GCA_039877255.1 Loriculus beryllinus | reverse complement strand
CGCTAATGTAGCTTTGTCAATATTTTTAGCAAACTTTTCCAGTGTTTGTCTATAGTTGCCTGGCCAGGAAGAATGAAAGTAATGGAAATTCAGTTGATGTTTGAGGTTATTACTGGGAGATAGTGGTCTTAAAGTCTATTACACGTTTAGGAGTTTCATGTCCCTCTGAACCATATTTAATATGCTGCAGAATAGCATACAAAGTTCTGTTCATGGTATGCAGTCTAGAAACATCATTTCACCAGTGTCCATATCTGAGTGATTCATAATAAGAAGATTGGCAACACATTGATAGCAGAATATTGAAAATTAGCTAATGGGTTTTCTGTAGCCACTAGTTACTAGTGAGATGAGGCTGATAAGACAATTCACTGATGCAAACAAGCATTTGACATGCCTTTGTATACACTTGTTACTGCATGTGTGTATCCATCCAGGAGTAAACAGCTGCCTTTTCATTTGCAAGAAAGTCAGGAACTTGAAGTCAAGACTTACAATTGAAACAAGGTAATGTTAAGACACAAACAGAAACACACATTGAGAGAAGGAAGTGCTGCTGTACAGAAATAAAGATACAGGCATTGCGTAAGATGACAGAGATATATGGAACAGTCCTTTTCTGGTAGCTGGCTGTAATGATCCTGTTTCTATTTTTTCTAAGGGGAAAAACAGTCTAACAAAATACCATGTGGTAATCAGAGGGATTCACTGCATAGTGACAATCAGCAAAAGGTCCTTTCTTGTCAGTTAGTAGTCCACACCAGTGCTGAGCATATTTTTCTGTGAATAAAACAAACAATACAAATACTCTTTGTATTTCATTAGTCAAAAAAGCACTCTGCCCTGGGCTGTGAAGCCAGCTCTGAAATCACATCAAATCTCTCCTTTTCTTATCTTTGTTTTTTTTTTGTTTGTTTTTTCCACTCAGCGTCTGGGCTAAGGTTCCTTCAGTTTCCTTCAGTTACATTTCTATAACTCTTACTAAGAAAAGTCTTATTGACTTTGTTAATTATCCCTCGTGCATTCATTTTTTTCTGGTTTCAGAGCTATGTTTTTACCAAGTATTTAAGTCTTTCTTCTCTTATCTTTGCTTTACAACATATGTGTTTTCCTTAGCAATAAATAACAACAACAACGATAAATAATCTAAGAAGCACACACCATTATCAATGCTGAGTGCACAAGGGTTCTCAAAACTGCGCTGGACTTTAGGGCATGAAGCCTGAGTCATCCATGTATCAGCAAATGCTGTTGCTGTTCCTTCAGTTATTCCACTTATAACCTTGAAGTCATCAGTTTCAAGATCATTGAAATTGCCACAGAGACCTGTTGAAAATCAGTGAAAAGTTTGTATTGCTCATACTAGACAAAAGACATTAAGCAACAGGTTCTTGTATTTCATTCACTTACCACATGTCTGGCCTTTGAAAATAGGATCCAGTCGCACAAACACTTGCATCATGGGTATAATTTGGATTTCAAGGAGGACACCAAAATTTGTCTGCATGATGATGAAAAATGATGAAGGTCTGAACACGTTGGCGTTACCTACAGATGAAGAACAGAATGATCACTTTCTGAGTGAGGTCAAATGCTGGAAACAGTGCACCATTATACTATTCTCCTTGAATTTCTGTCACAACTTTTGCAAATTCTGAGGTGAAATAAAGCCAATCTTTATGAAAATGAATCAGAAATATGAATCAAAATTTACAGTTCAGAATTTTATTGTAGCTACCAAGTTGTTAACTTTATTCTTTGTCTCAACATTAAGCAGAAGGAGATCACTCCTTCAGAGTAAGAAGGAAAAACTTTATGGCACTAAGCGTTAAAAAGAATACTTTTGCTAAGCTTATACAGCATAAATTGGAGCCCTTACTCTGCTGGAAATGGAAAATAAGCAGGTTGGGACTTCAGAGATATCACACAGAATTGCTACTTATTGAGACAGAAGAGCAAAAATCAGACTTCTGAGGAAGTGTGAGCACAGGGGTAATAATTTAAAAAAAAAAAAAAAAGATGTAGGAGAGGTAGGCAGATATCTTCTGCGTTTGGTTTTTGGCATTGAAAAGGAAATAAACCTTACAGTGAACAGATCAGGAGAGGATAAATGCTGTTTGCTTCTGTTTGAACTCTTGCCTATGCTTGTACTGTCTCCCATTTCTTCATGACATCAAACTTCCCACTTCTACCTCAAAAGCACTTGTGTCACTCAGGAAATATCCCAAAGAGAACCAAGAGGTACGAACATGCAGGTTCTGAACAACTCACAGTCCTTTTATCTTCCGTTAAGAAAATAAGCAGTTGTGGAGTTAAGTTTCATGCTTGTTGCTCAAAGAATGTTAGAGAAAGTAATACCTGATGAAATGGGCAGCTGGGTATAGATCGAGTTCACATACACACCGCCATCAGGTTTGACCTCAATGAGCTGGTAAGGAAGAGGAACAAGAGGAAATTTTGTGAAGGATAACTATAGTCCAGAGAGTAGTAATAGTGATGACTACAGTGATATTAATTAAAAAGAGATTAAAAGGGTGGGTTTTTTGTGACTTCACCTCCTCCCTCATTCCGCTTTGTACATTTCCTGTAATAAAAGAATCATTTATAAAGAGACTTTCTCAGCTCCTTAGGAAATTACAGCATCTTGGTCTCTTTGAGTGTATCTTTGTTATGAATTACATCCCTTAACAGTTGTAGTTTCTAACTTAAAAGCTGACTTTTTTCCATCTATTGTCAGAGAAAATAGGTTTTTTCTGCTTTGTGATTACAGCGTCTTTCTTAATGAACTTCCAGAGAGCCAAATTGATGGCTGATTTTCATTAAAAGATAAATTTCTTTTCACTGGATTGAAAGTAACATGTACTATCACATATGCTGACCATTTGAGAGACAAATTCAGTTCCCTGACGAATTAAGGCTTAGCTTCTTTGCTCCCATATTTTCAGTAGTTATTTCCCATGCTTATTTTGCATTCTTACAGTTTGTCCTTTATTCATGTTGAGGGTCACTGTCTCTAAGCATGTCCCAGTTTTTGTTAGGCCACATTTGCGTAGTTCTACCAGGATGGCAAATGTTCCATCTGTACAGTGCTGAAAAAAAAAATGCCAACAGTTATTTCATGAAAGGCTTAATTACAGAAGCTTTCCCTGTAAAATTTTCCCTCAACTCTGAAAAATATTCCTGTTTCTGAAGAGGGTACAGTTTGTCCTGAATCCCTGGCCTTCTTTGGCCTAAGATTCAGTTTTGCCTTTTGTAATGATTACAAACAATGTGAAAATTTGCATTTTATTAACGATATACCTATCTAGAGCTTTTATTCATGCATACGTATAATGTTTGATTCAGTTCTGCTGTCTTTTCTTTCTGTAGGTGATATCAATGCTAGACATAAATTTCAGATAAAATGTTTTTCAGGCGAACAATAAGATATAGCTGGTTTGGTTTTGGTTTTTTTTTCCTAATTTATGCAGATGAAGAAAAAGGAAAGGAAAGAAAGAACAGAAATAGCCCCTAAAAGATAAAAAAAAACCAAAACCAAACAACTTGTACCTTGTCTTAGTTAAATATTTTTATTATAATTAATTTTAAATTTTTCTATGTCTTTTGAGTTATTTTTAAATCTATTTTTAAAGGGTTCAAAACCTAAATGAAATATATCATTTGACTTGAAATGATTTTCTGTATTTGAACTTCCCAGAAATTAAATAAAAATGTAAGTCATATAAATTCAATTTTTTTTTTTCAGGACTAGTAGTGTAATTTTTCAGACTTGTACCATTTGGCCCAATACTATACAATACAGTAACATGGCAAAAATTCTACAACTCATAAAGCTGGATTGATCACACTGAGGAATGCAAGTGAAGTAAATTCTTAAAAAAGGCAGTGCTTTTCAACAAATACTACATCAAGAACTGGAAATTCCCCAGTACACACCATATACTGTTGCATGACAGTCTAATAGTTAACTGATGGTTGCCATTTGAATGGCAGCTTATGTTCTAGTAAATATCTGGCTGAGAGGCAATTGAACCTCTTTATGTCAAAAGAGGTAAGTTTCAAAAGTGTTAACTGAGATGAACTTTTCTTTCTGTAAATGTGTAAGGCTTTATGACCTAGAAATATCTGCTTCTCACCTTAGAAAGGACATAAGTGCAGTTTCCATGGTGATCATAATACTTTTTATCATATGTGGAAATGTGTGAAGCTCCCTCTACTGAACATGTTCCTGGGCATGATGAGTTTTCACAACGCCACTGGCCTCCATTACAGGTACTGGAAGAGAAAGAATCACATTAGCTAAAATGGGTAACAGTGATCCAGAGTATAAGGAATTATGGTGAAATTGTTTCCGCTATTTTGCTGCTGTTTTTTCCTTCAGGTTGTAGATTGACACACAGTAAATCTAGGTTTAGCACTTTCTAAAACGTTGTGAACACATGATGCAACACTTTAAAAGGAATGACTCTGGAATGCATTCACTGCTTATTTAGTTGTTTTCCTCCTTTGAACAGGTGAACTCTCCAGCAACAGGTATTAGATGCTTAAGTGCCTGGGTTTTGTAGCTGACATAAATCACAACAACAAATTAAAATCTCTTCTGGTTTGTGTCTGTTGTGTCAGAAACTAACAGAAATGTAACCCCGTGTCCATTCTTAATGCAGAGTATCTCTGTTTTCCAAGGCATGTGGTAGTATACAGGTACAGGATTAATAACTGTAAAATAGAGGCTGTAGTGTGTCATCCCTTCCTTTCTCCACAGAAAGTTATGTATCTGCAAATACATAAATGATGCCTATTTCATTCCCTTCAGAGAAGTCCACATGTTTGAACAAAATAAACAAAGAGAAAGCATTTTAATTGACTGGTAAGAAATCTAAACATGGTAAATCCTTGCTTTGATCACCTTGAGTTAGAGTGCAAAGCTTGTTAAGGCTGTTGCTAAATAAAACACGGAATGTTCTTTATTGATATTTTGGAATTGTAGCGGTCAGTTAGATATGCATATCAATTACCAGTGATGCAATTGCACATAATAAACCATTAAACTCAGTATGTGAGAGGAAATAGTAAGCTGGAAAATTTACAAAGTTTACCAGGATTGACATGGCCCTGAAAAGGAAGTTCCTGTGGCATATGCATTGCCATTGTAAACACAGGAGCACTGCTGACGGGGAATGCAGCCAGATTTATTGATGTCATCAAATACAGTCCCTAGATAACGAAATAAAGACAAAAACTTGATCAATTAAAGAGGTATTTCCTATACACCATTTCTATTTGCAACAAATCCTAAATATCATCTTAGGTCTGCAGCTATCATGAATGGACATACCTATGCTAAGGCCAGTAAGACTATGCTGGTTTGTACAATGAAGGATTCAACCTTTATATTCTTAAACTCCATCTGCTTTGAAAAAGGGACTTACTGTAGTAGAGTAAGTATCTTCTTGAGGTACTGGGCTTGAACTGTTTACTGTTCTGCTTTCCTGCTTTCTTAATGCTGCACATGTATTGGCAATTAATTCAGGTTTCTTTTCTCAGCTGAGACATGACAAATGCTGGTCATTTACAGCTGTGAGTAAAGGGAACTTAAACCCCAAGGAACCTGCCTAAATCCTACAGGTAAGCTGCTGCTGTTCTTTGAGATCAGAATTGTGAGTACATAATAACTTGCCTGGTGGGCAGAAACAACCATCCATACAGTGTTCTTCACAAAACTGAGATGGTTCAGGATTGGTGCATGTGTCAGCACAGGGGGAGCCACACTCCTCATACTGCATGTTGTAAGGACACTTCTTGGCTAAAATTTTGAAGGAGGAGAGATTATTTCAGTCAAAAGTATTTCTGGTTCTCTGTGTATGAAAATATTTATATTCATTTAACAGCTAAATGTAAAAACCCACACTAAACTGCAGGTTGACTGCCAGATCTCAAATATGAAACCTAGTTTCATATTTACAGTTGAGACGTGGTTTCTATGATTGTCTGGTGCCAAACTGGCTCAGTGACTGGATTTGTGTGGACAAGAAGGTAATGACCCCTCTAAGTCAGCAAGGCCTGTGTTTCTACTGAAAGCAACCTTCACATGAACACCTGTATTGCTATTGAAATATAAAACTTAAATTCTTAAAGCTTTAGTATATTTACATTTTCCACATAGCATTGGAAGGGCAAATAGTACCTTGTGGGCTTTTGTTCTGAAGCAAATGCAAGTCTGATGACAGTATCAACAACTACACCCCATAATCTAGTATGTGTTTAATTCAGTGCAAATCTCTGTGAAGATTACACTGATTCAGACTCCTCACTACCAAGGAAGAGGAGATAAGTAAGTACTTAACACCTGTGAAGACCCAATAACTTAACAACAGAGAATAAAAAATGCGGTAGCCACCAAGAGTAAAGGAGAGAGACAGGAATACAAACTAGCAAGCCTGCCTCTTTCTTCTTCCTTCTCCTTTATTTGCTTCTTTTACTGTCCCGGTTAATTAAATAATACTTTGACTCTCAATTAGAGTATCCATATAAGTCTTTGATAGTATTTAATCCAGTTTACATTAGAAACCTTAGGTCTTTTGCTGAAGTCTTCATGCTGAAACTTGCACATTAGAATCCTCTGGAAAATGCAATCATCTTGAATGGTCTGCAATTTCGCATTCATCCTCAGCATCGTCTCAGAGCTTATTGTTAGTTACTGGGCATAAGCTAAGGCTATCTCCTGTGATACTTACGACACAGTTTTGAGGTTCTCCAGTTCAGAGGATGCCCACCAGCATGAGCACACTGCCGGGAGTATTCAGCAAAGGTGTCACAGATACATGAGGCGTTTTTAGACTCTTCAGAGCGGCACAAGTCTTCTTGGCAGACCATAATGTACTCTTTAACATCAACTAGGTGATTACACTCTGCAAATGCAGAGCTGGTCAATGTTTCCTCACATATGTCATCCTTAGGAAGAAAGAAATTAAAACTCAACAAACTAAACAAAAAATAAAAGAACAATATATTTGTATTGTTACTTTGTATAATTATTCTTTAATAGAATCATATAAGCTCCTTTAAGTTGTTGTCTCTCAAGGGCATTTCCTGTTGACCCAACTGAAGCTGCAGAAGGATATGGATAAGTTTGAAAGCAAAATGAAATAGTAAAAAAATCCTTACAAAAACATCAGTGCAATTGTCTGGCAGGGCAGAAGTGGGGTCTTCACAGACTTCTGTTGGCCCATCCATTTTCTGCATATTCCCAAACTGCATTGCTGTAATCTTAATATCTGCACGAAAGAAGTTTAATAGTGAAGGTTAGGGGGTTTTTGTTCAATGCAGTTGTGCTCTTATCTTTTTCTTCTCTCAAAAATTCTGCTCAAGACTGGCCAAGGCAGCTACTGCCCTTAAGTCTTTAAGTTTGATCATCACCCCTTCCCTGTTTCTATTTATCTTGGAGAGCACCCTGGAAAAAGTAAACATTAGAAAACAATTTTCAGCCTATTACATCTGGATGCAAACTAGGATTTTTACTAGAAAAATAACAAACTGTTTTCAGGTTATGTTGAGCTCATGCAGGGGATAAAGAAAGAATCTAAACAGGGATTTGGACAATGCAGATAGATGCTGGATAAATGCTATCCAATGCTGGATAAAATGATGAAGATAAGATCTTACAAAAATTATGCAACTCATCAGGCAAATGTAGATATATCAATTTTAAGACAGAACTGAAACAATAAATGTACTGCCTAGACAATACAATAGCATTTTTCTTTGAATATATTTCTATAGCTATTTCTCTTATTAGTTGAAATCTGACTCCTTTTTATAGGATTAGCTGATACTATAAATAAACAGGTGGCGTACAAGGAGTATGCAATCAGTTCTTAGCACGTGTACTGTATTTATGCTTAAAATATTAAATCACGTTACCTAATCTCTGCACTACATATTTTTCAACAGAGATTGAATCATAACTTCTGGATAAATCATTTAACAGGATAGAAAAGATGAATGCTGATTATGTTAGAGTTAAAAGAATACAAAGAAAGCAAGTTGAAGACTTCAGAAACCAACTGTATTGCTTAAAAAACTTACTGTTTGAATAGAACTCATTGTAAATTGGAAAGCCATTGAAGTCCCCACAAAGTCCACAGGTCTGATTAGCATATTTCTCATTCAATTCCAGCTAGAATAATGGACAATAAATTGATAGATGTTAGTGTTAACATTCTAAAATATGTTGAAGACCACTGAAAGCACCTGCAACTGCTGCCTCCATGTATTTTCATCAGAATTGTGTAACCTTATTTAGCAATCTGATTCAAACCTGGGTGATAGAATGAAGAGTTGGCTTTGATTTGATTTACAACACAGAGCTCAAGTTGATGCTATTGATGCAGACTTATGTTTTCACTGTATTATCTGTATTGCTCTTAGCCTCTTTCTTTCTATTCCTTCTTCAGAAAGAAAATCAAATCCATAGTAAAAATGAAGTCCTAAGAGAGTGAAACTCTGCTGGAAAATTATACCTTATGAGGTAAGTATGCCCTATAACAATGCCAATGTGTTAATGATACAATGAAAGTGATTTTTCACTCTATTTTAAGCAGATGCCTGCTATCCACTAGATGTAAAACCCTGTAATTTTCTTTAGGACTACCTGGATGTAAACCTATCTTATACTAAGAAATAATTGCTCAACAGGATGATAGCAGAAGGTAATAGTAACCTCCTAAACAGATAGGGACCAGCCTAATGAAAAATTAGCTCAGGTCCCTGAAGGTGCAGACAGGTCCAGGAGCAGTTCTTACCAGGATACTGTCATCTTCATTCCACATTAACACAATACCCATTTTGCTGGCAACTTTGACATAAATGCTGCTTTTCTCTATCGTAATTCCAAATTCTCTGTATGGCAGTTGAACTCTGGGAAAAGGCAGAAAGAAAGCTAGGTATTTTCTGATCCAGATGTTTGATAAATGGAAAAGAAAGAAGAAAGGCTTGTGGTATCCAGCATGTGCAGGAATTCTAAAATAATGCAGTTATGTGGAAAAAAATGCAATAAAAACATAAGATGGTATAACATCGTCAAATGTGGATCTGAATTTGGATCCAACTTCTCAGGATTTTTCATCCAAATTGTGTTTCTGAGTTAATCTTTAAGGGAAGGACTTATTTACTGTGAAAGGAACTAATAGCAACTTATTCATGATGGTAAAATTGTCAGATTTATTGAAAAACATAATTTCTCCCCTCAAAATACACCAAAGTACTTTTCAAGTTTTAAAAAAAAGTATGGGGTTACCAAACAAGTGTTATGAATGAACTCACCTGTTGCTGTTGATTGTTACAACGTCCTTTGTTAGTTCAACAGCTACACCTTCAAGTATCATGGTGATACGGTTGATTGTTGGAGCATTTTCCACCACTGTGCGCCTAATCTGGATGTTGAAATCCTCATAGGGAGTGTTGCAATGAGATGCAAAAATGTAATTACAGAGCCCAGGGAAGGAGAATATGTCTCCATCGAAGGTCTTGAAGTGGAAGTTGCCCCATGTGCTGCACACGCGACCATTGTGAGCAGGATTGGAAGCTGTGAATTAACACTAGCTGTAAACAAATGACTTAAAATTCTCAACCTTAATATTGTGAAAATCAACTTTCTCTAGGTTTCATTTTATCATTAAACAGTTTCCATCTGCCTACTTCCATTTGTTATTTTCTGTCCATCCATTATTAAACTGTATATTCACTCTTCACTCATATCTGTTACTCATATTTCCCTATAAATGGTTATAGTTATGTTCAGCTAGAGCTTTATTAGTCATACACATTTCAGCTAACACTTCAATATTATGTTTCTTAATCACTGTATTTCTCTTCTAAAGAGTCCATTACTTCCTTTACCAGTCCCCTTCCCTGTTTGTATTACATTTCTCTGTTTGCATTCCCTAAAGCTGAAAACTTACTGAGTACATTTAATTTCCTCTACTTACGCCTTATTAATGGATTTGTCAGCATTGGCCAGATGATGTTTACCACAGCAGAAGCTAGAAGAAAAGAAATAAACAAAAAAAACTTGTATAACAATACCACCATGTGCATCTAAAATTTATCTAGAAAGGATTAGAAAGTTAATATGCCAACAATGTTAAGCCTCTTTTCTGTTTCACAGGCCGTGGATAGGTTAAAAGTGCATACTAAAATTCAAAATCAGTATAGTTAGATCATAAGAGATTTCTTTCAACTGTGATGATCTTCATCTTCTACCTTTTGGCCCTTTTATGGAAGTCTGTTTTGTGTTAGCAGAAGCAGAAATTCACAGCTCTCCATATTGGAGTGCTTCACACACACTGGAAAATTCAAAGGGTTAAGCAGTACTAGATTAGCCTATTACTGGTACAAAAGCATAGCTGCCTTCTCATTAAACCTTCTCTTTCTAAGGAGGGAATAACCAATTTAATTATCCTCTTTGCTCTTTGTTTAATATTTTTCTATTAAGAGGCTGAAACCCGTTAGAAATGGCCACAAATCTGTTAATGGGATGATCACAAATCATTACATTGTAGAAATCAATGCAGTTGAGTTGCCATCTTGATTTATCAACATCAGCTACTGGGTTTAAAGTTTGCCAAAGTGATCTCATTTGCTTGTTTATATGGAACCAAACACTGCATGTGTATTCCACTTTGGTATTAATTTATACATATTAATGCACATATGCATGCAACCTCTACAAACACACATCTGTTTTCTTAGTTGCCTATTATTACACAAATGTTACTACTCTGTGTGATTAGTATTTGGTATCTGTTATCTAGTATACTATCAAATATACTAGTCTTATAGAGAAAGGGGCTTGTTAATACACATCTATCTTTATTTTACATTACTGGCAATATCTAGGGAGGTTTTTTAGGCATTTTCATTATTAAGCAGAGGCGTGGCAAATAGATATGAACACACAGTATAAATGAACATACTGTTTTGTCTCTGCTGAATAACCTCCGTGTATTTGCTTCCTGTTTCCTGCTGGATTTCAGTGTCAGCTCCTGTGAATAAATTGTAAAAAGCATATTAAATACAATTTCCTGTATCTGAACTTTTAAATCAAAGCTTTTAGATGTGATCAAAGGACCCAGATGTATCTATATATGACAAAGGGGAGAGTACTCTATCACATCAGAAAGAAAGAAACAGCCCCCTCCAAAAGGTAAAATGTAATAATAGAGACTTTTTATTACAAATACAGCTCTAAATTCAAATAACAATTCACTTATATCTCATTTCTTTGTTCTAATGACTGGATCACAGTCCTTAATTCAGTGCTGCACTAAAGCTCATAAATAGGTGGAACAATTACAGGAAGAATTTACTAAGTGTAAGTCGTGCAGTAGCTAGGCAGTAATAAGAAAGGGCACAGAAGTGGTTAAAAGAAACAAGGGACTTGATCTGCTAATGGCTGCAGATACTTATATGCCAGTTTCTTTTACACCTAAGCATAGGGCCTTTTCTTCAGGAGCAAGTATAGAGTATAGTCAGGGATCTAGATTTGCCTTTCAGCTGGATGTAAGAAGGCACCTCTGAATGATAATACAAAGGTCCATAGCCTGAGCAGTAACCCAGGAGAAGGAACCAAAAGAAGCAGGTTTCTTCTTCTAGCCCTCCTCTCACTCTGAAATGGTTCAAACTCACATCTTCTCTGCAGAAAACCTTAAGCATCATACTGTAAGCCTATTTGACCAAGGATACTTGCTACACCACCTGAAGCTGAGACACTGTGCTGAAAACAGTGGGACAAAGGCGTAAAATACAGGCCATGGTCATGTGACAACATGATTAGGACACAGCTGCATCAAAGCTTTCCTAGTATTGTATCTTGCTTCAAGGATTATTTTTTTTGTACCTCCAGTTAAATGGTTAGGAGATCAACTATGTGAACTGTCCTACAGATGAGGTCTCATCTCTATCATGACTGCATACGTTTTCAATTCCTTTCCACGCATGGCCCAGCAATACCACCACAGAAATACTAACAACGACTTTTGAGAGATGAAGAATTTTGACATGAAAACTTGATGCCTAGAAAAAGACTAACCCTGAGCTTCTAGGTTAATGCTCTAAGCTCCTGTCTTTTATCAGGAAATATAAGCAAAAAATTTCCTGTAAAAGAAAAATAGGTATAACCTTATTTTGTGAAGGACTGAATCCTCTCAGCATGTGATAACCATGCTTGGAACATGTTGAATAACATGTACCTGTAACCTGCCAAGTCTAAATCCTCAAAAGATTTAGGTGGTGAAATTACTAATATCTAAATCCTCATCAGGATTATGTGAATGAGCAGTCTTGGTGTCTAGAGAATTTCTCTTTAAAAGAGGGACTGCCTCTGTAATTAAGTCCTAAGTTAAGCCCCCTTTCTCCTTATACAGTAGGTGGGAAGAGTTCACTGACTCAGAAATGGATCCATAGCACCCATCTCACTGAACAGGGAGCCACGCTGGTGGAGTAAAGAGAAATGCTGAAGTCAGGAATGTGCTGTAAACCTCAGTCACCTTAGGTGCTTACATTCATTGCTGACCATTTCCTTCACTTAAGAAACTCATCCCAGATACCTCAATGAAAGCTGGACAGCTACCTTTGCCTTAAAAATAATTGGACTGGGGCACCTTTTTTTCTTGTAATTATTTTTCTGATGTAACTCCTGAGTGTTCCCACCATGTAAGCAGATTGAGTACCTGATCCCAGAGCAGTATCACTATATCTAGAAGTTGATGCAGTGTCTGCAGTTTCTTTCAGACCTAAGCTTTTACTTCTTTTCTCATTTAACTTTGTGAGTGACCTCTAGTGATGTATAATTAAGTAACTTAGGATAGATTTTAAGCAAATTTTTGATTTCCTGTTAGTGTCTCAGTATTACAGATAATGTCATTAAGTAAATGCATTCATATCATTATAATTCATCTGCTGGTGATCAGGTGAGAGAAATGCTTCTGTAAGTTTTAATAATAGACCAAAATTTGCTCTCACTCAACACATCTATAGGAATCTCATCTGGCATAGAATCGTAGAATGTTTGTTTATTCTATCATGAGAACTTTTCTAACAGAGCAGAATAGTATATACATGTATTTTGGTCTGTTAATTTTTCTCAAGGAAATAGCAGGGGCTTTTGTTTACTTAGCAAATACATCATTCCCAAGGAAATTCTAGCTGCATTGGTTTATTTAGCAATTGCACAATGCCACGTTGTTGACCATTATAAAAAGAAATGTCTCTCAGTTTAAGAATAGTCAAGATAATTTACTAATTGATAGTTTGGGAACCTACCTAATTATTAAAAATATTTCTAGATGCATCTTACTAAGTCATATCCAGCTGCCAATCCACATATGCAATTATCATTACAATCAATTTATGAAAGTTAGTATTTGACCCAAAATATAG
>JBCJKH010021361.1:10980-28249 GCA_039877255.1 Loriculus beryllinus | reverse complement strand
CCATTCCAGTGCCTCAGCACCCTCACAGTAAAGAATTTCTTACTTATATCCAATCTAAACTTCCCCTGTTTAAGTTTTAACCCATTACCCCTTGTCCTGTCACTACCTATCACCCCTAATGAAGAGTCCTTCCACAGCATCCCTATAGCCCTCTTCAGATACTGGAAGGCTGCTATCAGATCTCCATGCAGCCTTCCTTTCTCCAGGCTAAACAGTTTCAACTTTCTCAGCCTGTCTTCATATGGGAGATGCTCCAGTCCCCTGATCATCCTTGTGGCCCTCCTTTGGACTTGGTATGGCACCCCATATATAGCATAGGCGCAGCCAGAGGGGCCTGTGCTTTTACTGACAGCAATTGCAAATGTAGATAAAACAAGAAACACGATTCTCCAGAAACCTTTTGGCCCATTTTTAAATAAAAATAGTCAGGTGTAACTTCCATCCTTTGAAAATGCTTCCCCCAGATGAATTTTGCAAAGGCTGTATTTGAGGTATCCATACCTACTGGCAAAGGAATAACAATGTGTTTTTATGCTGGGCTGTATTTATGGGCATGTTTGGTGGTTTTGCTGGTTAAAAAGACAACTAGGAATAAAACTTACCCTTCATGGGTTCATACTCATTCCAGACAGAAAAATATGTCATGCCCTTTGGAGCACTGAAAATTTGCCTTCAGCAAGCAAAGGCAAGCTCCCAACACTAGTTTCTATTTGATTTTGTTGAACTTGATAGAATGAGCACTTGTGAGAGCAAACGATAAGCAAGATTCCTGTGGAGATCCCCTGATGAGTTGTATTCTGTTTCCTCAGACTTTTTGTTTTATTCATAGAGCAGGAAGGAAATGAAGTGTGAATGACATAATCCTAGAACAGAATCATAGAGTCATGTAGGCTCGAAAAGACCTTTAAGATCATGAAGTCCAACCATAAACCTAACGCTACCAAGTCCACCAATAAACCATGAGCTTAAGCACCACATCTACACATCTTTTAAATACCTCCAGAGATGGTGACTAAACCACTTCCCTGAGCAGCCTGTTCCAATGCTGAATAACCCTTTTGGGGAAGAATTTTTCCTAGTATCCATTTCCTCTTGTCCTATCACTAGTTACTTGAGAGAAGAGACTGACACTCTCCTCACTACCTCCTTTTAGATAGTTGTAGAGAGCAATAAGGTCTCCCTTGAGCCTCCTGTTCTCCAGACTACACAACCCCACTTCTCTCAGCCACTTCTCATAAGACTTGTGTTCCAGGCCCTTCATCAGCTTTGCTGCTTTTCTTTGGACATGCTCCAGCACATCAAGGTCTTTCTTGCAGTGAGGGGCTGATAATGCAGTAGTTCATGGAGTGGCAGCCATCTGAGCCCAAGGAACAAGGTGGATCTGGTACTGTGATCTGCATTGTCCTGGACTCAGGAAATGAAGTGTGTCCTACCGACAGTGTGTCATTTTCCCTGTTGGTAGTAGGAAGGGGAAGGGACATATATAGGTGTGTAAATGCAAATTGCTAGAAGAAGCTGTAACATGACTATCAACTGATAAGCTGGAATTTGCTTGTACTCTGTAAACAAAGCTTCTTCCCAGTTACTTGAGACTGAAAAGAACAAGCTTGATACTGATGCTGTGTAGGGGAACAGAATTATTTACTGAAGAAAGTCTTGTGAGCATGCTGATGGTTGCTCTCAAAGTATGGCTGAACTCACTTCCTTGTGTTACGCTGTATAGGTGGAGGCAACACGGCTGGAGAGCAGCTCTCTGCCACACCATTGTTTCATTTCTCTTCTGGTTTTGTGCAGTAGCAGTTGGAGACACCTGATAGAAGTAACACAATTGGAATTCAAGCAGCAAGGCAAGATTCTCTATAGAAAACTTTTCCCCACTCTTGGCAATTTGACTCAATCTCTCTCCAGTGATAATTAATCAACAAATACACAGTTCAGGACTCCTGGGAATGTGCATCAACTCAGTCTTGGATGCTTCCTGAGAAGACAACCTTGAAGCTACTTTCAGCACCAATTTGATTTGTTGTGGTTTTCTGTAATCTGCAGTTATAGTTTATTATCCCATCTCCACTACATGTGTCAGGAAGCAGTCCTGTAGTAATGCAGCACTTGGGTATGCACTTGGGTATGAGGCTCCAGCACAGAATCACTCTGATATTTTAGAGTCTTCCCTCAAAATATGATGGATAAGGAGGTGCCAGTCCCCTGTTAATACTGATCATTGGCATCTATAATTTACTTTTCTCACCCATCTATGTGAAAAACATGTGAGTTCAATAGGCAGAGGACAGATCATGTTTGCACCTTCTCTGCTGGTGAGCTCAGCCTGTGCTGCTGCTTATTGTAGGTGCTGCTAACATATCGGGTGGGAAGAACGCATTGGCAACTGTGGAATCTGCTGTCATCCATCACCCTGCTGGAGCCTCATCAATACAAGTCAGCCTTCATGGGATGAAACGCAACGTGTCGGATCTGCGGCTGCAGCTACATCAGATGAAGCAGCTACAGGTATGCTTATCTGAGTAATTGTCAGGAAATGCCTTTTTCCTCCCTTCTTCTCTCTCCCTCTCCTCTGCTCCCCCGTATGTACAAGTGATTCTCTGTAGCAAAGAGAAGATTCCTTTCTAAGCAAAGAGAAGACCCAATTATTACAGACACAAAAGTGTGTTCTGCTATAGCATACACCACTTACATAGTCCTAAAAGTATGAGGATTAGTTCAGTTTAACTACTGCTGCTCAGATATTGATAAAAAAATCTTACTTTCTGGCTTTGCTTGATGACTCTAGACATTAAACACTATTTATATTACAATAATATCTAGTCTGTGATTACAGTTTGGACACTGCTATGTTATGTGCTGTATAAACATGTTGGAAGAGCTGTGTTCCTGCTCCATATTGTTTACTATTGAGACAGTTTTAAAGTTCCTGAATAAACAGCTTTGATGTCAGGAAACCCAAATGTAGCTAAGGATCAGTAGATATGCATTAAGCCAGAGCTTGAGTCCTGTATTTACAGAACCCAGAAGAACAGCCAACTTAAGCATCAAGGAAAAAAGATATTTCAGAAGTTGCTGCAAAGGTTTTGTATATTTGAATATAAGTAAGTTTCTGCCTTACTTGTATTTGGATTTTACCAGTATCTTCCTAGTACACATCAACCTTTCAAAATCTGCAAGAAACAATAAGAGCAATGGTGAGTTAACCAAAATGTTCTGCTGACACGTACCACCATGCTGCAAATGTAAATATATGCTGTTCATTTCAGACACTGTGAAAATAAGTATATGCAGCTGTACAGGTCTTCAGCCCTTCACTTAACTGGAAATTGAATAGCTCAGAAGATGCAGAAGGAGGTAAAGCAATTTTTGTAAGACAAAGTGGACAGCAGGGGAAACTTTAATACTCTGCCAGTACTTCTTGCCTGGAAAGTGACATCACATGTTTGGTATTGTAGGGCTGCAGCTACTGCTATTACAACCAGGTGGTTTTGAAGATGGGAATGGTACTGTGTGAATCTCCTTTGATTTTCTGATTAATTTTTGAACAGAATAATGATGATACATGTCAAAATTCAGAGCATATTTTGCCATCGCTTCTTTAACTAGAGGAAATCAAGCTATGAGCCACTTACAGGGCAAGGGAGCAGAAAGGTGAGGTAAACATCAGAGTAAAGAAAATGTGGCTGAGACTGAAGATGCTGTGACAAGGTCCTGCGCTCTGGTAATGAAGAGGTGGCTAAAGGCATTTAGAGCAAACAGTTGTGTCAGGGAGGTGACCTCTACCTGTGATATAACACCCATGTGTTTACATTTTGAGTTTATAATGAGTACGTTCCTATAGCAAATGCATCTTTTAAAAGCTGTTCTCAGCAGTGCTGTCTATGTGCCGGCCATCATGGTCCCATCTAATTTCAAGACTTTGGGTTGGGATCTCTGCCCTGGCACTTTAGGTAGAAGTGCATATTCTTATGCATTTGCGCTGCAAACCACTGCAGCCCCTCTGTCCTTCTGTAACCCCATGTGCCAAATGCAGAAGTATCTCAGACACCTGGCCACCAGCTGTGCTTAGCATGTGGCTTCCTAAAGTGGGATGGAGGTCGCAGTGCTGGGCTGGAGGCAGTGCACATCGTTCTCACAGGGTCTGCTCACCAAGGGAGTGGCATTTCCCCAGCTGCAACTTGGGTCCAGGCTCTACCTGGGGTGGTAACCTTGCTTTTGATGAGATATAACATTATAGCACACAGGAGTGAAAAAACTTGTACCATCTACATGAATCAATGCTGCCAAGGAAGTATTGAGAAGGAAAAAGGGACATATCCCGAGTGTGTTAACTAACTCTGGCTGGCTTCCCTTATTTCAGAAATTATAGCAAATTTGGTGCATCGTGCCAGTAGGAAGTGGGCAGATTTGTGATAGTCGGATGGAAGAACCTGTAGCTCAAGGGAAACTTTAGTATATTACATATAAATTACATTCCTGAGTTTTGTCATGGCTTTCCTGAAATGGTGGAATTATTTTGGAAAGAGCTCCCAGTTTGTAGTGCAGTAAGTGAAACAGCTGGTCTTTTAAACTGAAGAGTGAGGAGATATCACACTTCTAATGAAAAGATTTTGTGCTGTGTTTTTGGAAAATAATTTGAAGTGAAAGAGAAAAATATTTTTTCTGGTTTTTGGGTTGTTTGCATAGTATGTGTGACTACTTCATATTTTTCCCTTTCACTGTTTCTCCTGGGTTTGGCAGTCAGTTTGTTCCTGTTTGTGTGAATTTTTCATGCACTGACAGACTAAAAGAAACACTTCCGAAGAACTCAGAGATGATTGCACAGGCAAAAAGTTGGCAGGATAACTAAGAAACAAGAACAGGACATAAAACTATATTTAATACTCTCTGTGGTTCAATTTTCACTTGATGTTACCACTTTAAGTTCTTACTCATTTGCTTAATAGAATCAGAGAAACACATGGTGGAAAACACCCGTTCATTCCTGTAGCCTTTGTCTGTTCTGGCAAAACCCCATTTTGAACCATATGCAGCAGCAATTGATTCAAATGTATTGATTCGCATACGAGTTGAATGTATATGTTACCAGATGCAACCAAACAGTTAAGACTGTTTTACTCTGTGGCTGGATTTTCACCAGGGATTCCTACAGACATTTGCATTATGGCTGTTGCTAGAGATTAGATATGCTTCTGGCTACTTCACTAGCATCTTCCTTAAGTGCTCTCATTTTCAGAGTTACTGAAGAAAGATTAGTTTCATGGCGCCATGGAGTTTTCTCGTTGCCAGAGATAAGCTATAACCCAGCCTCTGGCCCGAATGCATTTGTTGTCGGTATGACAGTCCATGATGAGTTCAGTGGGGTTGTTCATTCTGCACTCCCAAACAATGAGAACTCTTAGTGGCAGGTTTGAACTAAAGCTTAGAGCTCATGTTTATAGTATAGATCATTAGCTTATATGTATGTTGGATGCTATTTTTGTTTATTCCTTCCTTTCCTTAATTGAATACATTTTAAGAGAAAGCAGTTAGACATGATTAAGGTTCAGCATTTGGAATGTGTATACATGCATGCTTTTTCTTCACTTAATGTATTATTTGCAGGGAAATGAGTGCTATGAAAAGGATGGAAAATATAATAACGATGTTGTCATGAATAGTATATGATACTCGGTCTCACAGGTGTAACTTTGAATTAGAAATTCAAATATGTTTTGAGCTGTATTATAGAATTGGTGAGACTTCATTTAATCTGTGTATGGTAACAAACTTAGGAATTAGATAATCAGATTCTACAGGGATCCTGAGCTGCAGGCAGTCAGTCCCTGTTTGTGGCTGTGTGCTGTAGTGTGTAGGGAGGTGGGCAGCCCTGAAGCCTCTCCCAGCAGGACAGGTCCTGCTCCCACTGGACAGGTCATACTTGTTTCCTAATGAAAAGCGGGGCTTTGAACTAATATTTGATTTCCCAGTTTCAGGTCTCATAGATAATAACTGGTTCAAAGTCATCTAAACTGGTTCAGATTATTCTTGAAGTGGCTGCCAGAGACAGTGCTGGGGTACTTGTGAGAGAGCAGTAATAGATAGTGGCTGAAGCAGTAGACGAAGAGGGACAAGGTAGGTATCTGGAGGGATTGGTGAGGCTGGGAGTGAGAGCCAAGGGTAATGAATGTAGAGGAGGATGATAGAAATCTAAATAAGCATATGACATTTCTTTCTGTTTGTTGGCTGCTTGCAGTTACAAGTTAACTCTAATTAGCAGAAATTGCCATTTGGTGGTAACAGGAAATTGCCTGCATTGCTTTTCCTTACCTTTGGGTAAGGAAAGGAAATTACCTGCATTGCTTTTCCTTACCTTTGGGCCCTTGACTTTGGAACTTGAAGACTGTTTCAACAAAGTTTCTTTTCAAGTATGAGTGTCTAAGATTGTTTATTTGGCTTGTTTTTAAGCAAAGTTACAGTACAAAAAAGTTCTACTCTGTGGAACCAGAATAACTTTGGCAGATCCATAAAACTTCTTCCACTTGTGGTAGAGTAACTGGTAGAGGTGGTCTGAGGGACAAATGGGGTGTGCCCTTTGCCAGGGGGTGTGAGACCTGGTACCTGCTGGCATAAGAAAGGTAAGAATCAAGTTCAGTTTCAGAATGTGGAGGTTAATGTGCTGTAGTGACCAGAGACTGCCTCCTATTCCTCAGCCAGCTCTTCCCCTCTGCTCCTGCCTCCTGTTTGCCCTGTCTTATGTTGTCCTTTGGCTGGTGACTCTGCTCTGCTTAAACCCAGAATTACTCCTCTGGTTTCTTCTCTCTCTGTAACCATCTGTGCCTCTTCCTTCTCATCTTCTTCTGTCCCTGTTCCCCAAGCATGAACAAAACCAGGTTTTCCAGAATTAGCCAAGTGTTGCATGAATTTTCATAGAAATGGCAAAAACCATCTCTTTGATTCCAAGATGAGTCGTTTCCCAGACTTCAAGAGCTCACTCCAGACATTGAGGTTTGGGAGTCCTCATCATACAAGCTTTCTGAAATATTGCAGAGCTTTATTTTTATTCCCTAACCTTGTAATCAGAAATGGGTGAACTTTTGTGACTGAAATGTTTTAATATATACTGTTCTATATTCTATATTCTAATTCTATACTGTTCAAGCACTGCATAAATGGAAGTGACAAGCACCTTAGCTGTAGATGTCACTACAATAAATACAGATCCCCTATATACCTTCACAATAGGGTGAAAAGAATTGTACCTGCAATTGCCTAACCGCAGATACTCACGTATACTTAATTTGGGTATTACTGGGTGTCACTGTTACTAGCTGAAGGACACAAAGACTTACATTCTGGACATCTGAGACTTAAGTCTGGCTCCTTCTCACTGACCTTCTCACTGGCCTTAGATCAGTTGTTACACATATCCCAAGTCACTTCCCTGTGTCAAATTTCCCACTTTTTAAAGAGCTGTGAATTAACTGTATGACTGAAGTGTAACATGCTCATTCACTCATTCGTTCATTCATTCATTTATGAATTCCTTCTTGAAAATACGGCGCACTGAAAAAGATGCGTGTCTCAGCTGTGCTGGCCCTGCTGAGACAGGTTTTAATTTATCAAATCCAAACATTAATCCCATAGCAGGGAAAAAGACACATATGCACTGTCTTCAAAAGAATCCGGTCTGGTATAAAGCAGCTGACAATATTTATAAATCTGTGCTGTTTCAAATGTTTTCCAGCTTTTTTTTTACCCCTAACAGCTAACAGCTATCTTCAGCAGAGTTTTGAGCTAACACCTCCTGCTTGTCGCAGCTCAGGCCCACTCCTACACTTCAGTGAAGTGTCACCCTCCCTCTCATTGCATGTGTATGACTGGAGAAGGCAGAGTCAGACGCAAGGACTGAAGAGTTGGGAGGGGAGAGTGGAGCTTGTTCCTCCAATTCCCATGCTGATTGGAGAGAATGACCTGGGCAAAGGCTTTTTTCCTTTTTAATTCCTCTGAATCCCATGAGTTCTCCTGAATCAACTTAAAAAGAAGTCACTTTGCATTATACTGTCTTGTAGGTAACCCATTTTTGTGATTTGCCCTGGTAGGCAGTGGTTTTACTTTGCTTGTTATATGTGGTTTGGCTGTTAAGCCTGGATGTTCAGAAGACAGCTGACAGTTCAATTGCTAGTTTTAAAACTGGAACTTCATCTCCCAGCTGACACAGGTGTTTTTTGAAAACTTACAGCATGAGATGGCTGCTGGGCTGACAGAGTTGTGTTGCCTGTATCCTAAAGCTATGACTAGATGGAGCCCTGCTTATCACACTTTGGTTTGTGTGAGTGTGGGGCATAGCTTCTCTAGGGCTACCCACAAAAGCATACAGTCTAGTTTGTTTTCATAGCTGTGTTTTGCTCTGCAAACTTAATATCAGCCAGAAAATCAATGCTTTAGGTACTTAATATAAGGCTAAGTTAAGCAAGAAGGTGTGACTTTTACAGTTCTCAGGAAAATAACCATATTATGAAGAGAGTTTTTTGGTGGGTGCAGGAGGTTTTATGGATTGCAGATAAGGTGTATGTCTGTACTAAATTACACCGGATGGCACAATCCTTCCTCTGCGACTTGAGAGACTGAAAAATTCCATTCTGACAACAGCAGTGCGTTCCAGCCTTGACATTAATGTGTGGGATTATCCACTAGGCACGTATGGGCAGCGCAATGCGTAGGCTTACGAGATACACACAGAGTGTAAGTCAGGCTTCCGGCATTCTCATAAGTCATGATTAATTGTTGATTCATACTGGACCAAGCAGACTAAAGGGACCACAAACCTTGCAGAATTTATGTACCTTATGTGGTGTACTGATCCAAGCATCTTTTGTTCATCAGTTTGCAACTTGAAGTTAGATATATACATTAGAAGTTAGACATATACATTAGAAATTAATCATATTTAGGCTTTTCTTACCTCCAACACTGCCTCATGGAATAGTGTTTCTAAGTAAAGTTAAAGAGGAAAATAAGAAGGTAAAAACTCTCACACAGCAGGGTTGTGTTTATCCCAAACTATTTCCACATCTGCAGTGTATTCTGTTGCCAGGGATGTCAGTCAAGCAGGAAAAATTGAAGTTGATTTCTTTTGTGCAACAGCTGCAGAACCAGGAGATGCTGAGGGCAATGGTGAAGAAAGCAGAGATGGAAATCAATGGCAAAATGATTGAAACTGTGAAGAGGCTTGAAGATCCTGTGCAGCGACAGCGCAACCTGGTGGAACAAGAAAGACAGAAATACCTCAACGAGGAAGAAAAGATAGTAAAGAAGTTATGGTGGGTTGAGAAAACTCTTACAATTAGTTGCTTCTGTCTGGCTCTGTTTTCCATAAAGTAGTAACTTTCACCACTGTCTTCAGTGAAACTACACCCACATGTGCTGGTTTTAGATGTGTTTCCTTGCACTCATGTTGACTGTAAAACTTTGTGTTGTACAATCACTGGTCCTGCCTGGGAGTCCTCCTTAACACAGCCACTAGGTAAGTCCTTCCTGTTGAAACCTCCTCAGAAGTCCCCTGTAAAGGGGATATAAGGACCATGACCGCCTCTGTCTTCTGAAAGCTACTACTCTAGCTCTCACCTTCAGTTTTATATATATTATGCTTTAGGGAAGGAGGGAGGAATTTCCTCAAGAACAAATGGCTGCAATAGAAGGTAATGAGTTTGGCTTTAAGTATGAAAATCAGATTTCAATAGTAAGTACTTTGGCTGTTACAAAGAGGTAGGGGAAGCTCATAAGTAGGGGGTTTAATTTTAGTTGCACTCAGCAGTGCCAGTCTCCATCTAAAATTTACTTATTGGAGTTTCGATACACTTAACTTTAGATAAAAGTACTTTTCTTTTTATTTGTTGTTTTTAAAGGCTCTTTATTCCTGTGTATGTCATTTGTAAGACCTTTTCCCAAAAATCTTTGGTCTGCCAAGACTGATGAGATCCAGTTTTTTTGTTTTAGTCCATGTTCAGAGTCAGCAGGAGGCAAGATGAAGCTGAAATCAATAAGCAATTTAACTAGTTCTAACACTCACATTTGGAAGATGCTATATAACTAATTATTTCTCATTACTGAGTGTAGTTCACATCTGAAGAATTGCTCTATAATAGAGAGAAACTTTCTAGTCAGTTTCTTACTGGAAATGATGATGGAAGAGTCATAAGGGTACAGTTCTTGACAGCTAAGGAGTGTAAATCTTTCCTGTTGATCAATGTGTTGCCAGATTAATAAGATTTGTAATAAAAATGATGCATCTGTAAAGACAAAGTAGACTGTTACTAAGGGAGTCTGTTTTCTATGAAGAGAAGTTGAATGTGTAGTAACAGTGTAGATAATCCTCTCATCTGATTTGAAGTCTTAAATAACACTGTGTTGTAGTCTTAAGTAATTACCCTCCTGTTCATCATGTTATTCCTGTGTACCTCGTTGCTTAGCTTCTAGATTGTTTGTTCTCTGTGGAAAGAACAGTTTGTGTGATGACTGTTTATAGCATTCCCCTCATAAAATGGATACTGAGTGAGGTCAAATGCACATGGCAATAGTTGTTACAGCTGTTCATTTAGGATATGACTTTGATTGCAATATGGTTCTGGTTTATCAGTGTTTGGAATTTTTTCTGTTCGCAGAGTTTTTGCTGCTTCTGTGCAGCTTCATTTGTTAATGTTACAGGAAAACATCTTAAATAGTTCATGGGCTGTAAATGTTAGTTCAACCCTTTTGGAGACATGCTAGAAATAAACATAAAATCACAAAAACCAAAAATCATCAGAGGTGTCCAACAAGATTTCTTTGTCATATATTTGCACATTTGCAGGGTCAGAGTCCAGTGTCACATCTGACAACAACTGACAATATCAGTTCAACAGCCGATAGCTGTTAATAATGAACAGCATGCACCATAAAATTAAACATCAAATATCACTGAAAAAGATTAGTGTTCTATATAGGCACTTTTCATTTAAGCTGATCCCACTGCAGATATAGAAACAAATGCAAAGCAACAGGGCAAAAAATGGACCATTGCTTAGAATTTCAACCACTGCCCTCTTGACCTTTTCTAAATCATGCAACTGAATCACTAGACTGGCCTCATGCAAGACAGGACAGCCTAAGGATTTCTGCAGTACTTACTAAAGTGTGTTTACTACCCTGAAGTGATAAATCTCAGCTTTAAAAGTTCTCCTTTCTGCTATTCTGAAGATTATGGCCAGGAAATAAAGAAATAAGAATATTGGTGGTAAACAGAAGTGTCAGTGGCCATTTCAGAGCAAGTTTTCTGTGGAGCACCATTTGTGATGGTGTCTCCAGAAGTGTGTGCCCATGTGTGTCACAGCTGTAGCAGGATTACAGTTCAGAGATACCTAATGAAATCTAGGTAACTCAGTTACACGTAGTGTTTATGCACTCTTGTAACCATGAGATAAACGCTCAGAATTAACCGGGTAGAGTTTTTCTCCACCTAGTCGTTCAATTCAACATTAGAGATGTCGTATAATGCTTTTGGTGTCGTAGATGCTAGCCTTAAAATCTACCAGATCAAGGACAGATGATGATACAACACATTGCTAATGAAGCATTTATGTTGTGAGAAGCAGGTATGACTACTATATTGTAGATTGTAGATTATTGTAAGCACTTTAATAGAGGGGGTTTTATAAGCACAGTAATTTAAATTATAGCCACAGCCAATCTGTCTAACTGGATGTGATCCATATGAAGTTACAATTTATATTTTGTTAGGGAAAGTATCAGACTTTTTTGTAAGAGTAACTGTAAAAGACTAACTCAGTAAAAACAAAACCCCACTTAGTGTGTTAGAGAGCCACTAGTAGCAGATACTTGGGAAAAGATATAAGAATATGGCTCAGAGTACATCTGCTTGCTTTTAATGACTTGCAGCTCAGGGATTTTCCAAGTCAGAGATGGTATCTTCATATGCAAAACCTCTACATGGATTGTTTACTTTTCATGAATTTATGCATTTTTAAAAATGTATGTAAACTTTGTTGTCTACAGTATCTAGGTGCAATGAATTCTATGGAGTAATCCTTTTTTTGGGTAGAAAGAATCTCTTTTTGTTTGTTTTTGAATCTTTCATCTGTCGATCCATCCCCAAACTCTTAAATAATGCACAGCAGAATATCCGCTCTCACCATGCTGGTCATGATGTTATAGAAGCTCCCCCACTCCTTTTCCACTCTCTTTTCCCCCACTCATGCTTTTTTCAGCCTAAAAAGTCATAGTCTGCTTAGTTACTCTTCTTATAGAGGCCTTTCTATAAATTTTGTCATCCTGTTGCCTTTTTCTGTGGCCTTTCTAACTCTAGGGCACGTCTGTGAATGGGAATAGGGAGAGCAGAGCCTGCAACAGCTATATCAGACATGGACATACCATGACTTCATGCAATGGCCTCCCTGTCTTGTTCCACATAAGCTTTCCATTACAAATCCAACATCTCACTCACAAAGGGTGATTAGCAGTTCAAAGTTCCTGACTGTGTATAATGACTTAGGGTTTGGGGAGCTTGTTGGTTTTAGGTGGGGTTTGGTTTGGTTTTATTTCTCCTCTTCTCATGAGCATTACTTTACTTTTATTAGGAGTTAATTTAATCTTTGGCTTTTTCCTCGTCAATTAGTATCAGATGGTCCATCTGCAGTCACCTTGCATTTTTATGCCCCTGAATAATGTAATATTCTTTGGAGATTTTTTTTTTTACTATATTATTCATTCTTTTTTCTAAATAATTTATAATATGTTGAAAAGCACCAGCCCTAGCACCAATCCCTGTGGAACTCACCAGCAAACTACATTCATTGAGTAAGCTGTTCACTGATCCCTTCCCTTTACTTCCAGTACTTTATCCATGAGAGAGTTTTTATCTTGTCCCATGGCAACTTTGTTTTCTTGAAAGCTTTTGCTCAGGTACCTTACTGAAAGCCTTTGGGGCTATAGCTTATCCTTATGCTCTTGTTGTTTCCTTGTGGATTTGTGAGACTTTTGCTTTACAAAAACCACATTAATTACTCCAGAACATAGCATATTTATCCATTGGTCCACTAATTCTTTACTGTTTATCTTTATTTTGGTATCTATCAATTACACCAGTCTAGATGTCAGCCACATCGGGGTACAGTTCCCTGGATAGTCCCATCCCCTTTAAAAAATGTATTTGTATCATCCCTGATGCTTTCCACTATTCTGGTGCCAAAGCAATTTTAATCAAGGGTTTAGATGCTTAATATTAATAGTTCAACCGTTTCACCCTCGAGCTGCTATTGAACTCCAGGGCACATACCATCTGGCCTGGGTTATTTGTTACTATTAATTTTGTCAGTTTGTTTTATAACCCGTTCTACTGATACGGCAATCTGAGACAGATCCTCTGATGCTTTTTTGCCTAAAGAAAGATCTCAGCGTAAGAGTTTGCCTTGGCTCTGCTGGGTATAACACAGATGCAGAAAAATCATTCATCTTGTATTAGCCTTCTGAAACTGCATTAATGTGAGTTTCTTGTTAATTGAGTTTGCTTAGTCCAATCTATAAAGCCAAATTGCTTCCCCAGTGATGGAAAAGAAATGCTGGAGACTGCTGGATCTGTTTCAGACTTCAGCTTCTGAAGGCTGAAGTTTCTTTTCCCTTGCAGTTAACCACAGGAGGCAGTGTAATTATGTTATCCCTTGAGTAATTTCAGGATCAGTTGTCTTGTTTCATAGTATCACTGTATGGAATTCAAGGGGCTTTATGATGACCTTTCTGTTTCTGTTCAAGTAACAAAGGGGAAAGAAAGCCCTTGTCAGCTACCCGAAAGTCTTCCCTTCATCCCTATATATCCAACAGTCAGAAAGCTGCTAAAACATCGTAACATTGTTCTGTGTGTGTTCCTTTTTCTTCCTTCCATCCATGAACAAATTTAAGCTTCTGCCCTTATCTTTTTGGTTGCCTGGTGTATCTATGCCTTTATAGTAAATGCAAATAGAGACAGCAATCTGCATTATCGCAGCTTCTTCCATTAGAAAAATACCCTGAGAAACGTTCCCTTGCTGCCATCGTGTGGTCCATTGGATTGTTCCCTGCAAGTATGCTTGTGCTAGTGGAAATACTGACTCCCTCTGCTTTCTCAAGGCAGAGTCCTAGAAGTGGGCGTAAAATGGGTACAGGATCGTTTACCCGCACTTCTCTGTGATGTGTTCAGAAGAAACTTATGATTCTTAATTCAAAATTTTTGTTATAGTTTCTAAATTCTTAGTCTTTGGATTGAAGTGAACTCTTTGCTGTGTGCACTTGATGTTCGGATCCTAATACTGGTTTGGGTTTCCTGTATATCATAAGTACTAGTGTATTGCTATTGTTCTGTGTAACTCTACTTCCACTTTAAATTGACCTAAGTTTGGAGTTGTGCTGCAAGGGATTTTCTCCTTTTCTCCTGTTACTGCCCACCTACTCTTCTCTTTTCCCCCTGTGTCACCTATTCACTGAGACCTGGCTGAAAATAAGTAATTTTCTGCTGGATCATCACGGCAGTGCTGGTACAAGGCAAATACAAGGAAATTCAAGGCCTGCAGCTGGTGCAGAAGGCAGTCTTCCCCTACCCCTTTTCAGGCAATCAGTCCGTAGTTTGGTTCTCTTACAGCAACGGCAAAACTGCTACCTAAGTGGATGCAAGAAATGAGGCCCCAAAATAGGTTAAAATAAGTAGCCAGTTTGTCAATTCCGAGTTTGCTTTGCGTTTTTTCTACTAGGCAATTAGTCACGCTTCTCAGAATATTCCTGTCAGCAAATTTGGTATTTTAATAGAGGTGAATTTCTCTTAGAATATATATTCAAGAGATGACAAGAAATCTGGAGAGGGACTTTTACAAGGGCATGTAGTGAAAGGACAAGGGGAATGGCTTTAAGCTGAAAGAGGGGAGATTCAGGTTAGATATTAGAAAAAAATCTTCAGTGAGGTTGGTGAGGCACTGGCACAGGTTGCCCAGAGAAGCTGTGGCTGCCCTATTCCTAAAAGTGTTCAAGGCCTGGTCTAGTGGAAGGTGTCTTTGCCCATGACAGGGGGGGTTGGAGCTGAATGAAGGTCCCTTCCAACCCAAACCGTTCTATGAATCTATGATCCTTTTAAGGTGTTTGCATGGATGTTTGTATAGTTGCACATAATGCATTTCAGGGGGTTTTTAGAAATTTTTAAGCTTCTGTGTGGAAACTCCAGCTGAGACAATGTGGTCTCAACTTTAAATGGAAAAGAAAAAGTGGCTCCTCTAAACAAAAATTAAGTTTATGTGTCTGAAGGATTGTGAAAATTTACATAAATATGGAGGCATGGAGAAAATATTGGGAAAGGTGATGAGGAAGTACCAGATGAAGCTGGAGGAAGGACGGGACAGCACTGGTTGGAAAAAGATGTCTGATTAATTCTTAAATCCAAATGCTGAATGAGAACTGCACACAATGTACACTTGTTGTTTCAGTCTGTCTGTTCTTGGTAACTGGACCTTGTATCCTATCTAAGAGGACCCTGAAGATAAACAAGGTTGCATCAAGAGGCCATTAGTGCCAGGTTTTGGATTCTTACTTCATTGTTGGGCATTCCCTTGCATGTCAACAGCAATGAGAAAATGCCAAGTGAAAACCAGTACTGGATGGTAGTGGTAGAGTGTGTCTGTACCCTTCCAGGATTTGCATCCCCAGAGGTCTGGCTGTCAGATGTGTTTCACCACACACCCTGCCCTTTATAGCACAGCTGCCTTAAGGTCAGTATGCACTGCACATCTTCAGCCTATCAGAGAAATCAATCAGTCAGCTTGTTCCTATGCTGTGAGTGTCCAGCATCCTCATTTGCCCTCATGGTACCCTGCTGTTTTTTCAGCCTGTGGTGTCAGATTTAAAGATGCTGTAGTTGAGGTTTCTGGATTAGTTTAATCCATTTATTTGCATGTATTTGACTGTAATGTGGAAGCCCTGCTTACGTTTCATGTCCACCTTTTTTGTTTTGCCAGTGAGCTGGAGGCATTTGTTGAGGACCTGAAGAAGGACTCCAGTGCTTCCAGCAAGGCAGTTACACTGAAAGATGTTGAAGATGGAGCCTTTCTTTTGCGTCAAGTGGGAGAAGCTGTTGCCACTCTGAAAGGTATGTACTTCTGCTTTTTACTTTTGGTTCTTTTCTTTTAACCACAAGTGTCTGAGAACAGTTTTTTGCCTTTGATCTGGGAGCATTAACTCACTTCCAAAAAGATGCAAAGTGGGAATTAAGGAGCTTGTTGCATGGCCCCTGTAGAGAGAAAGGTATTCAACTATTTGACATTTACCCCATGATGCATTTGTCCCAGGGCTTTTATCATTTCCTCTTGAGCTTTACAGGTGTTATCTTTGCAGGAGAGTTCCCAACATTGCAGAATAAAATGCGTGCAATCCTCCGGATTGAGGTAGAAGCTGTGAGGTTCCTAAAGGAAGAGCCACACAAGCTTGACAGCTTGCTGAAACGTGTGCGCAGCATGACCGATATCCTCACCATACTCAGGAGGTGAGATTTTTATTTTGGCTTTTTTCTTCCTCAAAGCTAAAGCATTTCCTCAAGCAGTGCTAAAACAGCTTCTGGGCTTGGGTTTTCCTCCTCTTATCAGGCAATTTCCTTGTAATATTTTATAGACCTTTCTAGAATCCCCTCAGGGGAAATCAAACTAGTCTTTCCTGTGCTCCGTGCAGTGGTTCTGTTCTGACCTAGAGGCCCAGTCATCAAGATCTTATGATTTTCAGTTATAACTAGCTCTCTCTGAACTCAAGACTTCCAGATTTGGGAAGTACCTGGATGGCAAAGCTTGCAGAGTGGCATCAGTCCCATGTGTGAGCTAATCAACTGTAGGCCTTCATTGCAATCGAAACTAGCAGAAATATTCTCTGAGACTGAAGCATGTCTCCCCAAAAATGTAACAGTAAGATATGAAACAGGAAAAGATTCTAAGGGGATAAAGATATCCTAAACCTTCTGAAAGAAATAAATATTTTTCAGTATGCATTTGAATTCATGCAAATTCTTTATTATGTTCTTTGCAAGGTACACATCGAAGTAGAAATATTAGATAACAGTTGTGTCCACTAAAAGCCACTGTTCAGCTATGTTTGTCGGAATATACGAGCAACTAATGACTTCTGATTTATATGAAGCAATAGGCATTGGGTTAATTTCGTACTTGAAACCAGTGGATCAGGCCAAACTGTCAGTGGTGGTGGTAGCAATTTTACTTCAATTACAAGAAAA
>JBCJKH010021361.1:0-10880 GCA_039877255.1 Loriculus beryllinus | reverse complement strand
CAATTTTACTTCAATTACAAGAAAATGTAACTCATAACCATTATTCTAAAGAATGTAGGATTGTCATTGTTTCCATATATCCTGGAGCATATGTAAAATGAATTTGCCAGTACTGGCAGATGGATAAAATGGTTTCTTACAAGAGCCATCATTTATTTTTCCATGTAGATAAACATCTATATCCTTTCATATTAGTTTCCTTTTCTTAAAAATTACTGCAGTTATTTCCTGTCTCACCCTGTTTGGAAAAAAGAAAACAATGCAATAAGTTATGCATGCGAAAGCTTTACCAAAAGTAATTTTTTTTGCTGTGAAATTATGTATTAAGCCTCAAAAAGTCTGTTTCAGTAATGGAAAAACTGATGGCATCTGTTGGCTAGCTGCAATCTGAAGTTCAGTCATTTCACAGGTAGCTGCCAGAAATAGTTGACTGCATCCTCAGCTCATCCTACCGCAAACTCGACAGACAAGACCTTCATGAAGTATCATTTGAAGGCTTTGTTTTGGCAATTGGCAGACTGCTACCTCATGTTCTACTTTTTCTGCTAATAGTCCAGGAGCATGTTGTTAGCTACATGCAGCATATAAACTTTTAAGTCACCTGATTTCCATTATCCCTCTAAAATAGCCTACTGTAACTCATGGTTTGGTCAAAACGTGCTATTACATCCATGAAGGCTTGTAAACATTTCAAAAGGCACAAACATCATAATTAGAGTGGCCTCTTTAAAACTCTGAGTCCCTGACTGAGAGAAAGCTGTAAAATCACACAACTGAGAGGATCAGGAAGAAAACCCACCATCTGGATATTTTTGATATAGGTGTTTTTCCTTGCAGAAGTTTATTGTTAACTATTGCTCATGACTTGCCTGTCTGCTAACCACGTGTCATGCTGTTGTGTTCTATTTGGCTGGGCAGACATGTTACAGAAGGACTGCTGCGGGGTGTGGATCCATCCCAAGCTGTGCAATACTCTACTATGGAAAAGACCACTGCAGCTGAGACTCTGAAAAACCAGGAGGAGTTCAAACACGCCCAGGGGCATGCACAGCAAAACCTCACATCAGAGTCCCAGGTATCATCAGTCAAGTCAGAAGTCATCCCCTTCTCAACAATGACGGTCCACCATGTGCAGAGCTCACCTGTTGTCATCCATCAGTCTCAGCACTCCTCAGCGCTGGTCAACCATGCCCAGGGTTCACCCACTGCAGTCAGTCACTGCAGCGAAGGTGTGCCAGTGGATGGCCACCCCTCAGCCACCCCAGCAGCTCCCCTGCAAGAGCCTGCAACAGGATCCCAGCCCACACCAACCACACCAGCACCACAGGTCTCTGTCAATGGCACCACCATGCAAAGTCTTTTCATTGAGGAAATTCACAATGCAAGTACCAGAAACCGAGCTGTGTCAATTGAGGTATGGTGTCTTCCACTCAAACAGTTGTCCTCTCTTTGTGTCTGAGCTCCCAGTCTCATTCATGAGACTGCAGGTGGGATTTTTAAAATGCTTTCTGGAGATCTAAATGCTTAACCGCTGACTAAACCGTGCACTTCTGAAGATACCCTCTGATCTTAAATGCAACAGGATAATAACATGCAATCAAAATGAGTAACGGTGTTTTTTAACTAACCTTCATAAAAAAATTAGAAAATAAAAATCTTTTTTACAATACCTTATTTCTGGCAACACTTGCATCCGTGGATTTCGTTCATTCTTTAAATCTTCATATCCCTCATTATGGAGAGGTTAAAATGAGAGTGTAAAGTTCTAGTGGTTTCACGCACAGAGGTATTGAGAAAATCCACAAATGAACTCTCATGTCTTATTACAGACGTGCACTTTAATCACCAGTGTGATACAGTAAGAGAGTGCCCCAGATTTGAATTTTGCCTTTGTTCCTTTAGTGAGCAGTGGCCACTGTCAGTCATGTATTTGTGCTGTCTCTAGCATAACAGAAGTCAGAACCAGTGTACAATTAGTGTTAATTCCTCTAGTTGCTGACTATAACTGTAAGATTCTATCTGTATTTACCTAGAATGTTTCCATGTGGATTTTTTATTTCTTTTTAAAATAAGTGATCACAACAGGAATCACAGAAATAAAGAGATGTTTTACTATTTTTTTGTCTAGAAAGCTGAAAAGAAATGGGAAGAGAAAAGACAAAACCTCGATCACTATAATGGAAAGGAATTTGAAAAGCTCTTGGAAGAGGCCCAAGCCAATATAATGAAGTCAATTCCTAACCTGGAAATGCCTCCACAACCAGCAGCCCTGCCAAAAGGGGATGCATTGGAAAAGCTAGACGTCTCAGGTAAGGTTTGTTAGAATAAATTACGCTAAAGAACTGCATATCTGGAAAGATGTTATATTTTTCCTACTTTCTAGAATGGTTTCAGTTTACAGATTTCTGTGTTCTTGACTGTAGCTGTGAGTATGTTTCTGAGGAATAAGGCAGGTCCCATGGACAGGATGCAGTGATTTTACCAATGCCAGTGTGGGTAACCAGCTGAAGACAGATTCCTCCATATTGCAACTGAGAGAGAATTTATCCTCTGGAGATAAAGACTCCTCATTAGCAGGAGAGTAAGAATCCCCTTTGCTTTTGACAGAGATGCTATACTATATATCTAATGTACTGTGTTCAGTTATGTACTTAAAAGTTTAGCATTACAGAGAGCTCTGGAAAGAACCACAAAAAGATTGAGCACAGATGATCTTACCATCAGAAACCTAAAAAACTCATTTTATAGACAGATTTGTTATCAAAAGAAGATCAAGACACGCCTGAGGTTTCTGAGGGTAAGGAGGCCTTTTAACTTTGCAGAAAATGGTCCGAGTTCCAGCAATTGAAAAAGCCACATTAAAAGTTAGATGTCAAATTTTAACACTCAGAGTAACTAATCACTAAAGTTTAATTATGAACATATGGAATTCTCTGCCACTTCAGATCTTTAAGTAATACTGTATTTCTCTCTGAAGGGCTGCTCAGGCACAAGCTATGTTCATGAATCAAGGCCTGCTTATACAAGTCTTTGAACTTTTGAAAAACTTTGGAAAATCAAACTTTGACCTTAATGATCCTTGCTAACTTCATAGTCTTAAACTATAGATACAACCAATATTTTGAATTAGTTCCTTAGAGGTCTGAAAATGACCTGTGATGCTGCATAGCAGAGTTCTCTTGAGGAACTGGATAGATATGTAGGAATGAATGAGAGCAACATTCACAGTAAGCATTCTGGCTCTTCACAGATACACTGAGTTTCAAGTTGAATGTGAGTCAGGCTGTGACCCTGTAGCAAAAACCAAGCAAACATAATGAAATGAAAAGGAATATCTACAAGACACATGGATCTGCTCAGAAGTGGTGAGCTCTTCCATAGAAATTCCCAGACTCTATGTTTTGGACTTAAAGGAAGACTGAACAAATAGGAGGGAGTCAAGTGGACAGCGGTGATGACCAGAGCTCTAAAAAAACATCATCTCTGGGGAACAAAAAAGAAAGAACTAGTTTTTGTTTAGCATGAGGAAGCAAAGGCTGAGAAATTAAAAAGCTATCTCTGAATACTAAGAATCTCCTTAAAAAGGAAAGACTTAACTTGTGTGGGTAGAACAATAGGAGTTAGGAATTGCAACGAAGAAAGCCACTTTCTGCAGTCTGTGAGTACTTCCGCAGCATTCCCAGTTGGTATTAAGGGGGATATCCCAACCTCCTCCTTTTCATTTCCATTATGGACCTTTTATTCCTTTATTCCTCTATACCTGCTTATACAGTTTGTGCCCCACTGCCGTGGCAGCAAGCTCCCCATCTTGTGTAGGAGCATTCTTTCATCTATTTTAAACTGATCTCATACCAGTTTTATTGAGCTCCCCAGAGTTCTAATACTCTGCAATTTGGCGAACAACGGCTTTGCATTCCCTTTATAAAATCGTGAAGGCAGTGAATAACCTTGATCATATCCTGGAGGTCTCAGCCTGCCCCACAGGCTCCAAGCTTCCAACTTGCAGCCTTTCTGGTCCCTCCATCTATGCCAGCTGCTCCCTCCCTTGGCTAGTTTCAGTTGCCCTTCTCTAACTCCCCTGTGTCCTTCTGGAGCTGTGGAGACCAGGACTTCATGCAGCAGCCAAGGCGTTGGCATGCCAAAGTTGTAAATAGCTGATAAACAAAGCCCTGGGGCATGTGTACAGAAATTCATGTAGCGTTTTTTCCAGATCCAGCATTTTGGTCCGGGCGCATCTTTGACATTGGCAAGTTGTGGCCCCTTGGATGTTTCACAACAAACATTAAAAATAAATCTCTATTGAACCTCGTGAAATAATTAGAGTTCTGGCAGTGTTCAGTCAGGTTACTGCCTATCGATCAACACGGTTGTCTTCTATAATGTGTGTGTGGCATAAAATGTGTCTGAAAATGAATACCACGTGGGTGCAGCAAGCTGTGACATCTTAAAAAGTGCAGAGCACAGTAACAGAGAAGTTTGGTAACCGGCATAGTTAACTAATCCACTTCTATACAATGTTGCACAGTGTGTAGCCAGCAGATTTAAGGAGAAATCTGATGAAATTGAGACATTTGCCTTCTGTTGTGCATAATGAACCCTGTAATAGTAACATAAATAAGGGAACAGCAAAACTTTTCTTTAATATCTGACTAATTTCTCACATGCCACCCAACTCTTCTATGGTTCAAGACAAATTTGCAATATTAGTGTGCTGTAGACTAGAACACTGAGCAACATAAGGAAAGAGAGACCACCTACGTACTCATACAGTGCGTAAGACATTTTGGCTGTATATTAGGAAAGTAAGTCCTCTGTTGCCTTCCCTGCAGAACCCAAGTAGATCACATTGCCAGAATATGTTATCTCAGCCATTCTCCAAACAGAACCCCATTAAGAAACTTCATTTTTTTTCCCCTGCAAAGAACAAAACAACGTAAAATTACACACTGTGCAATTTTGCAGATGATTCTGTAAATACTTATTTAATGTGTTTACTTCAATTCACCTTTTTTATCAGGGTTATTCAATGAAAAATATGGGGACTCTCTCTGGCAAGCACATTAGAAACTGGGCTTCCTCATCTATCTTTGTGCTTTCATATGTGAGAATGCTCTGATTTTGCACGTGCTGAGTGATCAGTAACTTCCATTAAAGAGAGTTTGCTTCTCTGGCTACAAAGGCTGCCTCAAGGCAGGTGTTATTATTTTGAGATCTTTTTAAGACGTGATAGATTCTTTTTGCGCAAGTAGAAATTTGTATGGTTGGAGAAATTAATTCCAGTCTGTCTGTGCCTGTTGAAGAATGCTTCAGCTCAGCGTTGAAGAATGTTTCGGTTCAGTGGAACAGCTGGCAAAGAGCAATTCATTCCCATTTTTTTTCACAGAAGTGCTTAGCCCTTTGGCACCAAAGAAGTTCCATGAAGTAACTTTTTTGTCCTTGGGTAGTCTTGGACTCAGTAAGTGTACATGTCCATTTACTCCTCCCTCTTTAAATATGCTACAAGAACCCAACCGTAAGAAAAAATGCATTCAAATGAGGTTTTTTCCTAAAGTTTTTTTCTCCCAAGTTTTTTGGGTTTTGTTTTGGTTTTTGGTTCCTTCCCATTTAGATTGGGAAAATCTAATTGTTTAGTCAAGAAAACAGAAATCCAGCTTTGAAGTTTCATCTTGCCCAGTGTCATTGCATTGACTGTGAGCAAACCCCATTTCAGCCTCTCCTTAATGACTCCAGCTAGAGGATGTGAGGGGGATTAGTCTTTGATACCCCTTGTTCCTGCCACACTCACTAAAAATTTCTCTTGTTCATGTTTCTCCGTTTTGTTTCCCCTTTTGAAGATGGACATGGATGAATGTGTTACAGATGTTAAAGAGATGTCAGGAATCATTCTCTCTTTGTGGCCTCCATGTCTCTCATACAGACTTGTGCTTACTAAGTGTGAGAAAAACTTAATGAGTTGAGCCCATTCAAATGAACAGGGATTTGCACAGGGCTTACATCATAGTCTGCTAAACACCATCTTAGAGAATTAGTCTGATTTTACAGCAGCAAATATTGGCTTGGGTTGGTAGAAGTGTATTTGTTGCTACAAAAAATGGAGTGGTGTGTACTGGCCAAAGTGGCCTAATGTAAAGTGCACCTGGAATTTCACTCATCTTGCAATCCTGCGAGTACCAGATAACCAGAGAAGGAGATAATACAACAGAGCATTTCCTTAAGCTTAAGCACCTTCAAAGAACATTTGAGCTAAGAATGGAGCAAAGATGAAGCTGGGTCAGACAAGGGCTCCATCCACCCCCAGGGGCCAGCTGGTGTAGTGAAGAAACTTGACGCAGCCCCAGGAGTGAGTAGTTATGCAATAACTTGCCTAGAGGGAACACTTAGCCCTGAACAGCTGGGTAATCACAAAAGCAGGAGGTTTTATCGTTCTAGATTATATTCATTCCAGCTGTTTATGTAACACTGAGTAGCTGCTCTTGAAAACAAACATTGTAAACAGCAGCATGAAAACAGTGGCTGTTGCCATGTGTGATGCTTGGCCTGTGACCAGAAGTACAAAAAGACAGGTCACGAGCAGGGTAATGCTGCTTCTGGTAAAAATGCCATCCAGTGACACTTGGAAGAGGAAGTGGCAGCTGGATGGGAAGCATCGTGTGTGCAGGGAGGTGACAGTCTGAGAAACTCGTCTTCTCTTGGAAGACTCTCCTCAGAAAGCAAGGGCTGGTTCTGCTCAACTGTTGGTATTTGAATCTTCACAGACTAGCAAAATATATGTAGGCCTCTTATATTATAATTCAAAGGCAAAACTGTGCATTCCTGGAATAGTTAATTGTAAGTAAAGTGAAAATAAATGCTGTTTTAGGAGAGGAGAAAGTGCAGTTGTCCCTGGTGTTCCCCTGCCCTGCTCCTGGGCAAGAGGACTATGAACTTCAGAGGTGGCATCTCTATAGCAGTGTTAACATTTTCCCTTTCAGCTTTTGTCTGAACTTAGCTAGTTTTGTCCAGCTCTAGGATGGACAAAACTCCTCAGCTCCTCTCTTAGCAGTTTTCTGGCAGCATCTCCCAGGCAGAGCAGAAGTGTGTGCTGGGTGCTTCAGAATTGCTGACAACAATGAGCAGCCTCCACATTCGGTGTCTAGGTTTGTTGCTATGCTTTCAAAGGAGACTGTGGAGCACTATTTGTAACCAAGTACCCAGCTGGACCTGTAATTCACATACTTCTTTGCAAGGGATTGATTTACAAATGCGTGCTCAGCTATCACACTTCTACACCGAGGGCTGAAACTGAGCCACAGGGGTATGGAAGACAGTTTTGCTGAAGTTTTCTGGGTGAGGTGACCCAGTTCCTTTGTACAAGTGCAGCACTGTTCACTTTCACTTGAGGCGGTTCCACTTGAAGCCAAAATGTGTTTCTATTCATATATATTCAGAATCTGGACCCTTTAAGACATTTTTCTCCTTTCCAGTTGAGGCAGGGATGCAAATACTTTCCCCTCTCCTTTATCTGTGCTCACTTTGTGCTGCTGTGTTTACTTGCAGAAGAAGTTCCCGATGGAGAACAGGATAACGACAGGCTGACCAAGTCTCCACCTCCTCCACCTCCACGGCGCAGCTACCTGCCAGGGTCAGGACTAACCACAACGAGATCAGGAGATGTCATCTATGCACCCAGAAAAGAAGCTGCTGCTGGCAAGGTTTGATGATTCAGACTCTAGGCAATCATGCTGTTGATGAGTGGCTGGCACAGAGACACATTCCCAGGCTTGGGCTGTGCCTTCAAACCACAAAATAAGTTGAGACAGAGCTTACATCCTGGAGAGATACTGAAACTGCTTACCAGGAAAAACTGCTGTTAGGCCAAATGAGCAAGTAAGGTTTGATCCGTTCTGTTTACAGGAGTCTCGCTGCTCGTATCTCCTAGCAGTGTAAAAGGCAAGCCACAGGCTGCTTTCATTTGGAGTGGTAAGAAGATTAAAACCGAAAAAGCATGCCTTATACAGATGGGGAAAATCAGCTCAGGTTTGAGATCGTTTTAACAGAAATGCTGCGAATTAGTTTCTGTGGGCTTCCTTTCCCCATCTGTTCTGTTCTCTGAACGAAGCAGAGAGAAGTCCAGGTTAGGAAGCCTTTTAGTCTGTGAACATCCTATCCCATCAGCAATACTGGTTGCTTTTGAACTGATGAAGTAGAAGTCTTCTTAAAAAGGAAGAGGGACCTTGCAATGGGTGAATTGCAGTAGTGTTGAATTTGCTGCATTTGCTTGCATCTGGAGGGCTCAAGCCTGTTGTCTGTCTGTGCTTTTTCATCCCCTTGTAGGAGTGCAGTGAAGACATTGGGCAAGTAGCGCAACCCAAAGCTCCCAAAGAGGATCAGGCATTGTCTCGGAGCACAGGGCATGCTGTAGCATCAGCTGCAAAAGATGAAGAGGAAGAAGAAGGAGATAAAATAATGGCAGAATTACAGGTATGCCTTCTGGGCTGCAAGGAGAATCATAAAATGGTTTGGGTTGGAAAGGACATTAAGGACCATCTATTTCCAGTGCTCCCGCCGTGGAGGCAGGAAGACATGAAATCATTTGTACCTAATATCACTTCAAGGCCTCAGCACAATTTCTAGCTCAGAACATGAAGGAAACTAGGTCTGCCAGTTTCATGTGATCCCACTTTATTGCACTGAGAGGTGCACATTCTGTAAGCACCCCCCAAATTTTGTTCAAGAGGTCTGGAGCTGAGAGAGTGGTCAAGAATGCAGTGGTTGCCACTGCAGGATCTTACACACATAGGTGGGACATTAAAATATTGGTGTGTATCTATCATCTGGTGTGGCTGTCCCTGGCCTAGCATTTCTTGCTTCATGCCAGGTGTTGAGAGCCCGTCATTTCTGTTAACATTGGTGGGAAAAGAGAATATGGGGTCTTCTCCTGGAGGGCTGTGCTCACTTGTTCTGTGCTATGGTCCAACGTTCCCCAAAGTGTTTGAACACTGAATCATTTGCTGTTCGCTGTTGTGTGACTGGTACATTATTCTGCCAGTGGCATAAAAGTAGTGTTTTCTTGATGTTCCTTCGCTTGATAGCGCATAGGCTGATTTAGTTCAGTGATGGTGATGCTGCAGTAAAAGCCAACTATTTTACCTACCATTAGAGAGCTCCAGCTTCCCAGGGGCACCCTCTGCCCTCTACCTTGCTCATATGAGGAAAGGAGATGTGGATCAGCTTAACTGGCTATAATTTCTGTTGCTGGGTGTTTCAGAGCATTGTCACGATACGAGATGATTCCTGCTGTCCACCTGCCAAAAGGAGAGCTTGCTGCTGCCCAGGGAGCGTGTGCAGCACAGGAGACATGGATATCAAGCACTAGTAATTGTTACATGTGGTGGATGCCCCTTTGCTCAGCTCTCACCCATGGGCCCTTCAAGTAGCTGGTTTGCAGGGAGCAAGAGCAGCACTTGACCCTTGTCCCGCCATTTGTATGTTAATAGCTAAAGCAACAGGAGAACTGAGGACAGGGAAACTGTCACATCCTCTCCTGTCTCTCAGAAAGCAACCTGGCTGCCTTGCAACTGGTGACAGTGAAGTGGAGGTTAAGGTCTGGAAAGGAGGGGCTGAGTGGAGCTAAGGAAGCTCAATAGGGAATGAGCTACGCTACTTTTGGAGACAAGCAATGTTTTTTTTAAACCAATACCAAAATACTAGGTATACTTTAGAAGGTTGACAGAGTACCATCTTTTAGAAAGGGCAAACTACTTGATCCAGGAGCAAGAGGCTCATTAGTCGGATACCAGTCACAGCAGGATAATGGAAAATCAGATATGGTATTCCATCAATGAGGAACTGAAGGACAGGTGTGAATAGTTATGCTCATAAACACAATGTAATCGAACACAGATCTGTCAAAGCAAACAACACACTCTGATCAGGCAACAGGTTTGACTGCTTAAAGTGAATTGTATCCCTATAAACATGTTTTGTAAGTAAGTCATTCATTTAATTAAATATCATACAACATTCTGATAAAAATCTGGCATCACAGAGTATAAATAACCCAAAACCTATCATAGGACAGTTGAGAGCTCTCTGACTCTGAAAATGCTGTCCTTGGTGCAGGTATTTACTCAGGTCCCATAGGAACCAGCTACAGGACCAGTGTCACTGTATTTTCATCAACAGCCTGGAAATAAGTTTCAAATCCTTACTGTTTATATCAGTTTAATTCAAACTAGTAAAGTATGAGAGCAGGGAGATGATAGCAATCACTTAATGGTAATAATGCATTCACTGAAATACAAAGTCCACATGAAGAGCAACAAAGTACAGGCCAGACCACAACTGCATGTCTTGCAAAGAAATAGGAGTTGCAGTAACAAGTTACTGTCTGCTTTGGGTTAGGTGTGAGAACAGGGAGTGTTTTTATCTCTGAGTACAGGATCAGTGAGATCAGCACTGGGCTGCTGCGTCCATGACTAAGTACGCATGCATCTCCCATTTCAAAAGGCTGTTAAGAATGTAAAAGTTTAGAAGACACTTGAATAAAATGTGGAGGTACCTTCATGGGAAGTACCTCTTCAATCTAGCAGAAAAGGACATAGTAATAATAATAATCAGTAATCAGTTGCTGTAGTGTAAACTGTATTTGGACACTGTTATAGATATTGTGGAGTAAAGGTGATAAATGAACAAATTACCAAAGGAAATACTGTATTCTTCATCACTTAAAGTCTAAAGGACTTTAAGGATGCCTTTGGCATGTCTAACTCAGAAACACATCACCGGTCTCACACGTGGCTCTCACAAGCTGCAGAAAGTCTGTACCTTACTGTGAGCATGGTGAGGCACTGGAGCAGCTTGCCCAAAGAAGTGATAAATGCTCCATCCGGGGCAGTGTT
>JBCJKH010021360.1:11737-27182 GCA_039877255.1 Loriculus beryllinus | reverse complement strand
TGTCCCTGCTTATGGCAGGGGGATTGGAACTAGATGATCTTAAGGTCCTTTCCAACCCTAATGATTCTATGATTCTAATGGTATTTACCATTTTACACACTAGGCAAGCATTGTCTCAACAAAAAAAAAAAAACACATTTTAAATGATGCTGTGCATGACACTTCCTTTCATCAATACTAAGATACTTAAAGGCACATATACAGTGAGCCTTAAATGCAAGGAAAGATTTTTATCTGTATATATACATAGAGAGTACACCATACACATATATCTATTACATAGAACAACCTCAATTTTTTAAGTGCTTTTCTAACTGGTAGGAATCATTGCCTTCCTTCAAAAGAAAAACCAAAACCATTAAAGTTGTGTCATGCAGAAAGAGTCGATAGAGTGCCTGCTGAATAATAGAAGTGATTGTTGATTTACTTTCCTACCAACACAAATATATTAAAGTCCTCAGCAGAGTGGATTTACCCAGAACATGGGAGTTTTAGCACCTTGCCTGCTATTAACACCCCCTGGCCAGGTGACCTTCTTAGGTCAAACCTACAGCACCTGAATTCCAGATGAAAGAGGAGAAAGACCATGAACCAGGAATACCAAAGAAAAAAAATGGTATTTTTAAAGAACACTGTCTCTTATGCCTTTTGAGTTACTATATTGTTTGTTTATGCAGCTTTTGGGGCCAGCCCCAATACAGTGATACTATAATGCACAACAGATCATTTTTAGACAAACATAAGCCAGATGCTTGCAAGTGCTTTGTACAGTGGAAACCTAATGAGAACAGGATAAAAGGAAAGCTGAGCTTCTCAGACAGGAAGGAATAATGAAGATAAAGTATTCATTTGAAAAATGTAAGTTTAAAAGAAATTATAGGTTTTATAAGTTAATATTACAGCTACATGGAAACTGTACTGAAGAAAAGATTAGTGCATTATTCAACACCCACACTAAGTATATGAAGGAAAACCTCTATGGCGTACACACTTTATATGATCACGACTACAACCATTCATTTGGGCTCAGAAAAAAAGTGACAAGGACAAGCAGTAGGAAGAGGAAAAAACCCATGTAAAACCCATGTGTGGGGAGAATAATGGATCCGAGATGACAAGATATGAAACAAGATTTCTGGATTGGCTGCCCCATTTTATTAGCATAGAAAGTGATCCTGAAGAGACTGAAAACAGTCAGGAGTGTTAAGAGTATGCACATCACATATGATACATTCAGTCCCAGCCAGTGATAACATAGTTCCAAGCTCACCAAATACACACCTAGGAAAGTAAAAAAGCATTTTTACCATTGCATGAGAAGATCTGACAGCTGCCACAGATGAAAATCGCTACCAAGGTGACCCAGCAAAGTGAGCCAGGCAACAATAAGTAGTTAATCTCACAACTGATATTCTACATTTCTTTAAATACAGGATTTCAAATGTGGTTTCCTTGACCGTTTGTTGGAATAAACATGACTAAGACAAACTGAAAAATCAGAGCAGCAATAATGATCTCAACCACCTCATCATTTTATTACATTCACAAATGATATCACGGCATTGCTTCTAACTGAGGAACACACAGAATCTAGTTTAAGAGGCTAGTGAGCTACGCCTGTAAAAGCAAGTTAGATTTAGTTCCCAGAGATGCAAAAAAACCCTGCTAGACTTGTATTTAAAAGCAAAGCCAGTTTGAGAAAAAAAAAAAAAAAAAGAAGAGAAAAAAAGCTGTTAGAAATAAGAAGGCATCATTGTAAAGCTACAGTCATGGCAAAACAAAGAAAAATAGAAAAATAAATGAATTTTAAACATATAAGGTTTAAGAGAAAGAACTCTGAAGAACAACTTGATACAGAACTTTGTTACCACCTTTTTATGCCTTTTTCAAGCACACAAGGAGAAGCAAGCTTAGCAGCCAGACCATAGGCCCCACAGACAATTCAGGGGTAATTGACTATTTGAAAAAACAAAAGACAAAGCTGCAATAATGATCTACTAAAAGACATTTCTTTTCCCCCCTCCCGGGAATAGCATTGAGAAGCTCCTGTGCTGGAATCTCAGACTTAAAGAAGCCATAATTTCTTCTAATTATGTCTAAAGCTATAGATTCTCTTAATTGTTTATCCAAATGAACTAGTGAATTAGATACACCAGCACGTAGTCTCTCACTTAAAACTAAGAAATAGAAAGCAGGAAGTATGATACCAGAGAGATCCACAATAACAGAGACTTAAATTGATATCCATGCAAGGCAAATATGTAAAAGATAAAAAACCAAAACCTTCAGCTTACTGGAGGGCACATAAAAGATAAGCTGGGTAAAATCAGACCTTGTGCGAAAAGCCTTGACATAAAACATCTCTGAAAGAAAGAGTCAAAAGATTCGAGGGCAGGCAGATCCAGCTCATATTTCTACCTCCAAAGGTAGCAAGTAAGGCTACAAAAGTCCTCTAAACAAACTAGAAAGTAGATTGTTACATGGATAAATAAGAGATTAAGAAATAAAAAACCCAAAGATTAGAAATACTTTCCTCTGGGATAACAGGAGCCATGTATCAGTTTAGACACAAAGCGATACACAATAAGGCCTATATTGTTCAATGCATTTATGTGTGAAAGAAAAAAATAGAGGACTAACAGGAGGGGACAGTCCGTTACAGTTCTGTGTTATTCTGGCCAAAAAGAACCCAAATCACCTCTGGAGTGCTTGCTGAAAAAGCCTAAAATAAAACTGCAAGAGGATTTCACGACTAAATAATAAATAGCCAGCTGAAATTTAGTAAATGCCACCAAGATGACACCTGATCATTGTACACACAGTGATAAACTCCGAACTATTACCACGCAATAAAACCTTGGAGTTGTGACACTTTTTAAATGAAAAAATACATACACCCACTACTGGTAATAGTTTTAGTTCAAGTAGGAAAGAAGAAAGAGCTGGATGGTATCCACAAGAAAAACTGCACTTCATATTTTCACCAGCTTTATCCAGTAAATGCACTGCTTAATTAGGTGGGTCTTGTACTTAAAAAGTCACATAATGTCCAGCATTTCCCTTAGCTCCACATTATTAACTGACAAGAGGAACTGACATATTTTATGAAGACTAGTATGGGACAAGCTTTCATGCACAGGTCTTTGCACCAGCTAAATCACTGTGGTGGGGCCAGGGAGGGAAGAAAGTCTTCTTTGACATTAGATCTTCTCCCACACATGAACAAATTCTCTGTCTGAACTGATCTTTGTCACACTGCACATCACTGTACTTAATTGAAGCTTCAGGCATACATCACATTGCTGCTATAGCAAGGAGGCTTTAGTGTAATTGAATCTGAAAGGGAGTACTGTCTGAATTACAAAGAAAATTACTTGCTTTTGAGAGGTTACTAGAGTGAGTAACTTACATTCATTGATCAACTCCACCCCCCTTCCCCAACAAGATAAGATGAACAAATAAATGTTTAGGAGAAGACAAACATGACACTAACTTAGTTACTGTATTTGAAAAAGCCTCTTCCATGACTTTATGATGAACATGAACCTGGATTCCTATTTCACTTTTTATTTCTAGAGATTTCCACCAAATCATGTCTCTGAAGTGCAACAGGTAAAGCTTATCCCATATTTAAGATAATAATAAATGCCTAAGTTGCACTTGCAGGGAAAATCTAACTATACTATTTAACTACCTAACTATACTAACTATACTAAGTTCAGAGCTATAAATACACTCTGTGCCACACGTTTCATCAGAAAAACTGGAGTTTATATTAAGCTGTAGGTATTTAACCCAGCACTGGGTTAGCCTGAAAATTAAACAGCCAATAACGCCTCAAATACATGCTATAAATCTGTCCCAAAGGAAGTTAGGGTGGTGCAGAGAAAAGATATGTATCACCTGATTCCAATAAACACCCACAAAAATATTCAGCTTGCTGGAAGCCATTTAATGGCTCTGTTCCATCCCCTGGATTTCAATTCCTTCTGTAGGGTAAAGGTAAAATTAACTAAAAGAGAAAAAGCAGCGTTTGGCTTCTTAAAAGCCAGCCACCCGGTTGCTAAAGACAACCCACCTTGCAAAAACTCTGTATATGCAGACTGCTTCGAGGTACTGGTTTCAGCTTTGGCCAACAGAATGGGATTTTCAAACCATTCCTGTAAGAGAATTGTGTCTCCTGCTCCTCAGCTTTTACCAGTCTTGCTCTCTGTTCCTCTAATATTTACCTTTGTCAGGGGACAGACAGAAGGAGAAACTGTTACAGCTTCTTATGAAGTCAGTAAAGGTCTTACTACATAATTCAAAGCTATGAAGGTACTGTATTATCATCATCTGGTCTTATTGGGTTACTAAAAAAACAACAGAAAAAGAAACAAAGTATGACTGAAACAGAAATAAGAGCCTGTCATGAATATGAAGCAGTTAACTTATGTTAGAAGACTGAATGAATTTGCTTTAAGAAGTTTAAATTAAATATTCTAGTTACAGAAAATAATTTTCTTGCAGATTCTCAGCAATAACTCATTCGTTAGCATGAAGCATATTTTACAATGTTAAATTATGAAGATTTTATAACATTAGATAGGAAGCAAGCAACAAGAACGCATACACACACAAATAATGCAGGCATATATATTCAAGCAATAAATAGTCAAAATAGGAAAATGAAAGCTTAAGGGCATGCCTGTCCATGTATAGCAACTAAAAGTTATGGCAGAATACACTTTGTGCAAAATCTCCATAGAAGTTATTTCTTTTGGAGTCATGTTATGTATAGTACCTACAGTCCCTTTTGGAAGCATATGGTAGCAATTCTGATATGGAAGGAAATCTTTCTGCAAAAAAAACCTGTGAGCACAGGTCTGACAAGTTAATCGAACGCCAACTACATCAAGGTTTTCAGGGAAGAGGGCACAGCTTTTTATCACAGATTTAGTTTTCGCTATGAAACAAGCTTTCCAAAATACCAGACACACTTGGGAGCAAAAGTATACACATCTTAATGACAAAATAAAAATCCTTTCATTTGCTAGAAGATGCCATGTAGGCATTATCTTTCTTTAAGGAAAGAGAGATCTGAACTGCTCATCCACAGGGAGACTACTACCGATGTGCTTAAAAAGTTGACACATTTTGTAACAGAAAGGTAGGTTCTAATAGCTTTTGTGTGTCACTGGAGTGTACTGTTGAGCTTTCAGTGTTCAGTGGAGCCAGTCTGAATTTCTTAGAGAAATCCTCCTAGTCACTTTCCACAAGCTCCAGAAGTTTGGTGGTATTGTATGCAGTACCTATGTAGCAGTAAAGTTTCTGGAAAAACTGACATTCCATTTAAAAGCATGCACTAAGCACCATGTCATAAACATGACTTGTACTTATAGAATATAATGACACTGAGGAACTGACTGGAGAAGGATAAATATTTTGTACATCAAACGTCTTTGCTTTGATACATGGTTTTATTAACTTCAGATGCTTATTCGCTCATCCATGAGTGTTAAATCCTTTCATCCACTTGCAAGCCTCCTGGATTCTTACAGTAACTGCAAAATAAGGGCTTGGCACAATTAAGAGTATGCTGCATGTTTTTTCTATGCACTTTAACTTCACAGTTAGATGTTAAGATGGTCCTACTTTCCCCAAGAACAACTAAAAATATTTACATCAGCATACACTGATAGGCACTCTATTTTTAAAGGTGGCAACAGGGATGGGAGAGAAAGGAGTAACTTTTATTTACAAAGATGTTGAAGTCTAGAACTCAACTCTGCCTTCTCTGGGAACAGCATTGCAAGTTGCAAGTCATTAAACAGCATTAAATTCAAAAGGGAACAACTTGTCCACCACCACAAAATTAAGGCAAATTGTCAGTAGAGCAATGAAAAAAAAAGAAAAATGCGTATAGGTGGGAGACCAAGAGTGATAATATTATAGGGACTATAAATTTTAAAAGTGGAGTGAAAACTATTCTTAAAAGGGGTTTCTTTCGAGCACAGTGAATATTGTACAATCACAATTTAAAGTCACTAAAATAATTTTACACACAACTCATGAGAATTGTACTGCTGCTTCTTCTATGCAGGCATCTCTCATTAAATCCTTTATGGATGTGCTGGGATAAATCTAACATGTTCCAAAACTGAAGAGTTAAAAATAAACAGGCTTTTGTCATTGCTTAGTTGGTAATAACCATTATTAAACCTCCCCACCAAAAAAGATTAAAAAAAAAGAAAAAAGAGATCATAAACCTCATCAAGCCCCCATATTTTTAAAGATGAAGACCTGAATTTATCATAACTGCGCAATGCTCAACGGCATTTCAGCAATTCTGCACTTTACACACAGGTACATTAGCTTACCCTCAGAATAGACTGGCTTGTAAAAAAGACCCATCCCAATCGCTTTGCAAGTCCACAGTGCCTTATTGCCTTGCTTAGTAAGCGCTTCTAATAGTTCACTGATTTTGCAAAGGATTGGTTTTATTTCCCAGTTTACTGTTTCCAGTCTCACCTTCTAACTTTGGCAATGAAATGGACCTTCTGCTGCTGCAAGGGGCCCTTGAGCAGCACAACAGTTTCAAACATCTCTGTGTACTGTAACCTAACAGGGATTTGTTGCAGTTTTATTTGAAGATGAACATCCAGGCAGGTTTAGGTACTTCCAAATGTTTTCCTCTAAAGCCACTGCAAAATATCTCCAGAAGTTAGCGGTTCTTGCTGCTGATGAGTGCAGATGCATTATATTAGAGAACTAGCTCAGATGATGAATGTGCTTTTAATTTTCCAACTGTTCCCATTTTGTTTGCACACTGAATTCCTTTTGGAGAAAAGAAATTGAAAGATTGTATTCCAACCACTAGCTTCAATTTCAAATATGCAATAGGAACCTTGAGTTCTTAGCACCAAACAATTTAGACTCACTCCTATGTCACTACTTCATTTATTAATGTAAATATAGCTTTTCCCCTTCTACCCTTTGGCTGCTTATTTCTATCCTTATAACACCGAGGAACTATGCTAGATTAAACACTTTGATATCACAAACTAACACAGGTCATAAAATCAATCCATCTGAAAAATAACAAGAGAATGATTGAGATAGGACACTTTTGTTAACTTTGTTCACTGTGTGAACACAAAAACTGTAAGTAACAGTATCTTTGTTATCAGCTGAAGAAAACATTTATGCATTTCAAATGCTGAAAAAGATGAAAAATCTTTCCTCAAATCATTGGGTGTCTAATCTTATTCCTAAGTACAGTAAAACACATGAACATGTTATTGACAATAATAGCAGCAGACCTGAAAAAGCCAATTCCCATCATTCTGCACCAGCTATGACAATGTCCCAAAATTTTATCTGAAAAACACAGTCATTAACTTCTGTTTAGATAGAATCCTTTCTCCTCCACAGCAGTGCTTGGCAAATGAGCGTTCCAGAAGCCTGAGTAATTACAGGTAAAGTTTGAAGGGGCATTAATAAACTGACAGGTAAATTGTTAAGTAATTAATACTTCAAAGCATAATCTTCCCCTTCAAACAATCAAAGATTTTTCTGAAATTTCTTCAAGCTTTGCACAAACGTTTCTTTCTGCCTCAAGAGTTAGTCTGTACAAGCAAACTGACAGAAAATGAAGACATAGAAGTGCTAAAGCAGAACTTTGAAGCAAAGGTTCTTTGTAACCTAAGTGGAAGAGGCTACCACTAAGGAAATATTTGTAAATTAGTGAGGTTCCCTATTCATTAGCTATCTTGAGTAATGCATGTATGATGCACTGTTGTACGTTGTTACAATGGGTTGTAAACTGTTTGGAAGAATTGTTTTGTAATATTTATAAATTTTGTCATTTAATTTATAAAATAATTATCTTCCAAAAGACACACAAAAAACCCCCTATAATCTTCCTAGATACAAGTAGAACTCCACATATCTACAAACAAAACCTAAGAAGTTGATTTCTCTCTGGAAAGCTGTCAGTACATATACCTTCCCCGTAAGTTCTCAGTTCTAGAGCAAGAGACTTGTGCATACTTCCTTAACAGCAAAAACATGGACAAAACAAAAATTCATTCCTTAAACAAAGAGATGTTTCTCCAAGCACTGCAACTTAGCTTTGCAATGCTCTCAAAGCTTCCTAAACTCTTACCTTTGAATTCCTCCTCTCCAACCTTACTGGCTAGGAAATGTACATGAATGACGTAAAAACCAGGTAAAATCTGTTTTATCCACATATAAAAATTTATCACCTTCACACTGCTTCCCAGATTTCTCTGTTAACATAGGAAGTTCTCTTTTACCTGCTGACTGGCAGACAGTCAATTAAGACAGACACTTAACATGTTTGAAAATAGTTAAGCATTAAAAGAAATGCTAACAGCTTCAGATAACCTGCACCTCAATCAATATTTACCTGGGTTGAGAGTCAGTCCCAGTTCAAGTTACCATTATGGCTGACTTGAAGAAGTTACCTGAGTCCAGACATTCCAGAAACTGTGTTGAGAGAAGTTTTTCTCAACTCCGCTTTCTTTTTATCGAAATCAAAAGTGAAATATCCACTGGGCCACAGAAAGCTACTTTCCAGCTCAGCAATACAGACCACTTACCTGGAGTGTGGATTCATGCACTTCTTCCAAAAAAACATTACATTAATAGCAGCACCCTTCAGATACTCACAAGCTAAGTGAACATGCTGAAGGTGCTTTTTTCCTAGCTCTGTTCTATGTACATGTTAAAAAAAAAAAAAAATGGCTCTACTAGCAAGAATAAAGGTTTTAAGCCTATCTGGAGAATCCAGTGTTGGGGCTTCCAGAGCTCTCATCTCAGATATTTCTTTTTGCATTGTTTCAGAGCTGCCTCTAAAGGAAGGAGAATGCAGAGTGGATGAAATACCTATGCCAAAAAGATGTATACAGCAGCTGGACAAAAACTGAGGGGCCTGTGCACCTGGGAGGCATAAAGGTGTCTGAGGAGATTGGAGCCTTAGTCTCCACCAACAGACTTCACCAGATTTAATTATGAAGCAGCCAGTGGTCTTCCTTATGATATACCATGTTCCTCTTGGCACAGACTACTAAAATAATGGTGGAACATTTTTTGTTTAAGCAACTGGCAACTCTCCTGTAATTTGCTTACATGAATACTGATGACTCAATGGTCTTAAAACTTCAGAAGCCCTAATTAGTGGTGTATATGCTTTGCTCCCTAATAAACTTCCTGTCCAGGAACAACCTTGGATGTATAAGAATATTTTTTTATTTGCTAATTTATTTTTAAACATAAGAGTTGACATATCAATATTCATTCCATTCCTAACACATACACAAAACCCAGTAACTTCGACAGGCACAAGTTTTCTAGAGAATGCTACAGCTTTGAGAAGAAATAAGAATACCCTCCTTCTTTTAAGAAAAGAAAAAAAAAGGAACAAAATCGGTATCTGCAAATCATCTCAAGCTCAACAATTGAACATTGTTTTCTTTCATTCAATCCAGATTTGATTTGCACAATAAATTCTCAACACACTGCTACCTCCCATTCTGAAATGAGTTATACAAGAAATAACAAAACCATTACCTAATACAGAAGCTAGATTGAAAAATTGCTAAGAAAAAAAAAATCTATGGTAAGAAGTTTGATCCAAATTAAGTACCTGTGCATCTGATGATATGTGTGTGCTTAAGTGCTTCACTGAGTCAGAGCCAGGGCATTCATTAATTTGCTGGATTATGCTGCAAGATATAGGTAATGCTTCAGGAGTAGAAGATGGGTGTTTCCAGAAAATAAGTTACTTAATGTTCACATTGATGCTACAGCCTAAACACAGCACATATAAGTAGAGAATGGAAGGAAAAGCACAGATTAGAAATACATTAGCAAGAATATTTCAAGATTGAGGTTGGAAGGGACCTCTGAAGGTCAACTGCTCTGGTCTACAGCTGGCTCCTAGAGCCATGTCCAGATGGCTTTTAAGTATCTCCAGGGACAGAGATTCCACAACCTCTTTGGGCACCTGTGCCAGTGCTCAGTCACACTCACAGCCGTAAAAAAAGCATTTCTTGATGTTTTCAGGGAACCTTTGTGTTTCAGATTGTGCACACTGCCTCTGGTCCTGTCACTGGGCATCACTGAAATGAGCCAGGCTTTATCTTGTTTGCACCCTCCCTTCAGGTGTTTATAGGCATTGATAAGATCCCCTGAGCCCTCTCCTCTTCGCTGACCACCTCCAGCTCTTTCAGCATTTCCTCAAAGGAAAGATGCTCCAGCCCCTTTACCATCTTAGTGGGCTTTTGTTAGACTCTCTCCAGCCTATCCGAATCTCTTGTACTGGAAGCCCAGAACTGGACACAGCACCCCACATGTGGCCTCACGTGTGCTGACCAAAGGACAAGGATTACCTCCCTCCACCTGCTGGCAATCCTTTGTTTAACGCAGTCTGGGATACCAGTTTGCAGGAAGGGTACATGGGCATTTATTAAGGTGTGTGGAAGTAAAACCCCTTTCAAGGTTTGAGACGCATGTAGTACGTCTCCCTTTCTCCAAGAGAAAACATAGCTGATTTATTAAAAATTAAATTACTTCTATTACAAATTTAAGTTTGTGAAATTTTGTGCAAGATACTCAAATCACTAATAAAGAGGAGTCTTCTACGTATGTAATTTACGGAGACAGCTTCCTGTACAGCAATATGCTGGTCTCTTCTGTATTCTTTTACATCATTTAGAGTTACAGTCATCATCAGAGACATATAGTGATTATTCAAAGCAACTGACTTCTTAATCTGCCAAGAAAAAAGTTGAAACAGCCATACCCAGAACATCAGTGGTCTGGTCTGGTCTAGTGCATACAACCACTGGCATATGGTCTAGTGCTTATGTCCTTTCATAAAACCAGACCACACTGTGTCATGGCTTGGAGACCAGATCCTTCATTCTTCCTGTATCTATCAGCAACTTGAAATTTATTGGTAAAGCCTCTAGTGATTCCAAACGACACCTTCTTTCTCAGTTCAGATTTGCTGAAGTGCCAATTTCCTGTCTGAGACATCAATTTATTTCATATTGGTTTACACATTCACATATATGACTGAATTTGTACTTGCACTATTTGTACTTCTTTCTGAGGCTGCTATTAAAATCACGGCTTTTAAGTTCTGATGACCAATGTTGCAGTGGGTGGAAGAAAAATACTCTGCTTCCTTTCTTTTAAAGAAGTCTTCAGTTCTAGAAACTGTATATATTATGACAAATTACACAAACCTAAAATAACCATAGAAGAAAACAGTAGATGAAGAAATATCTAGTGTTTCTTCATTGAAGATGAACACATTTGCTATCTAAATCCACTAAATTCTTGGTTGTTACAGACTCCATCATGATGCAATGCTCATGCTGCAGCATTAAATGCTTGTTTATATGAAGATGAGGATGGAAAATGCAATGACAGTGGCACCAGGCACTGAGAAGATTTTCACAGGAACAGACAAAGTGATCAGGAATGAGGCACAACTGAAATGAAGAAATACATTAATACTTGGAAGTCCTCTTCTAGGGGCACAAACAAAAGTGTCTGTTTGTGTAGGGGTCATTAGGAAATACACAGGCTTGTAAAGAGAACTAAGACAAAACTCAATATAATTTTAGAAGTCTAATAATAATGTAGAATTAAGAAAATCTGCAAAGTACCTAAAGAAGAGTACCTGACACAATCTCATGCAAAACACTAGTAGATTAATAGCTTGTATTTATTTTCTGAATCTTACACGAATATGGGCACCGACAACAGAAACCTGTGTTTTTCTCTTTCAAATCATATTACAACAAAGCCCAAGATAACTCCATATCACTTAATTTCCTAATACTGTTGCTATTCCTTCCCTGATGAAGCATAAAAAAGAAACTGGAGAATGAAGAAAGGAAGAAAATATACCTATTAGCACTGACACTATACTAATAATCATGCAATTAATGTTAGAAGTGCCAATTCTCCATCATCTCTGAATTCTTTCACAGGTGGGTGAGATGACAAAGTTGGTAATGATACACCGAAGCATGTCAGAAATTCAGGTACCCAAAAACCCATTTATTTGGAATGTGCCTTTTAGTAACAAAGAACCCAGAAAATTCCAATTGATAAATTCTGAATTAGAGGCAAACAGTAGATGTGCCAACACCGCTAAAATACTGGCCTGAACTACGTGCAGAGCTCAGCTGCATCTGACACATGCCATGTAGATATTCCCACATTTGATAATCCTGAACCCTTGGATAGCCTTGTTACCTTTAATAGAGTGACCAATACCTGTGAATGTAAGGGCATGCACACACATAGCTTCAGAATCAAAAGTCCGATTTTGAAGAAAGTTAAAGAGCAGTAATTTTGCTAGATCTTGAACACAAGACCTTCTTACCAAAGTGTTAGATTACAAACTGAACTTAAAAACTGGAACTCAGTATCTTAATACGAAAGTCGGATATTTTTCTTTCTACCTTTTGCATGAGACATTTCTCTTATCCGAACAGTCTTCACAATCTTTGAAACTCAATAGTTTCATTGGGAGGGTTGAGGGGGAAAGGGAAGGGGTAGAAAATAGGGGAAGTATCATTCTGCCTTTCAAAGTGTATCATGATTCTAATCTAACTTCTTATCTGCCTGCTAGTCTTAACTTTATTTCTGTCACTCTGGTTTCATATATCATCTTATTATTCCCTCAGTCTACATTACAGTAGCATCCATTCATCCACACTAGAATTCGTATTAAAGCTATAGTTAGCATGAGATCTAGCAAACTAAAGAAATGAAACTGAAACCTTAGTATTATGCTAAATTACATTTCATTTATTCTTTCTTCCATTTTCGAAGTTCTCTCTTGTTGTATGGGAAAACCCAAAAACATGCACAACGTAAAATGCAGAAGGAAAGTCTCTTCCACAACAGGTTAAAGGAAATCAGAGATGTTTATTTTCCTACTTTACAGTGTCTCTTTAAATAGAGTTTAGAATACATACAACCACCATAATAATGTTTAACATAAACCAAATTTACATTGAAGTTGCTTTCATGCTTACCATTTTTTTCAGCTTTCTCCCTGCTGTGGGAATAGCCAGGAACTGAAGAAGAAAAAGTTGCAGTATCTGCTGAAGATGGTCCAGGTTTCTGATTGCTCTCACTATGGTCCACAGAAGTAGCATTTAGCTGGGACCTTCCACGATGCAGCTGTGGGTGAGAGGGACTTGAAGGGGGATCCGGATCTGAACTCATTTTAGCTGTCAAAGAAGAGACTAATGATTAATTATCAGATAATGTTAAAATGTAAAACCAGTGTAAAAATTTAAAATCTGAACATACTTGTATATATTCAAAAAGCCTAGAAAAGGACAAGATGGTTGACAGCAACTTCAAGATTTATTTATACATCCTTCAATAATTCCAATCATGAGCAACTATTGTTAAGATTGACCATATTCAGCATTGTGCCAGAGGAGCAACTGCCTTTTTTCCTAACTAAATAAGAACTGGTTTTCAAGTGTAGATAAATGCTAAGATTAATGAATCAATCCTATAAATACTGCATACAGATAACTTTTTTGAATCTAGCATTCTAGTTACACTTGCAAGAAATAAAGGCTAGCTCCTAACTTTTTTCAAAATGACATTGATATCTCTGTAATGATAGAAGAATTCACTTTGTATTAAGGGCCTGGTTAACAGCCTAATCAGGCAACAGAGAAAGATGAAAAGATAAGGTGACAGAGGAGGACATGTAGAATTGCCACAGGACACGAGGAAAAGGGTCTCACCAAAGGTGCTCTTTCTAGACATTTCCAGTTGAAATACACAGGATCCAAAATAATCTGACTTTATTTACTACAATATTCAATTTTATTAAAAATAGTATTTATACACAAAACCCACTAAGGCAGGAAAGGAAAGGCCTGACAATTTCCTTACAAGAGAATACCTTTCAACTTGCACTGTAAACCCTCTCCTAAATGATGAGGCAATCCCTGTTCTACAGTAAAAAGTCCCTTAAATAAGTAAACTTTCATAAAAGTGCTCACTGACAGCTTAGCTTTCAGGAGACAGGAAGTAGCAAGGCATACATTTACTACCACAGTGTAACAAATAGTAACTCTTGATGCTTAAAAGCAGCTTTGCTCAAGTTAAGCAACTTCCAAGGAACACTATAAAACATGTCTGGCTACAAACTATACTTTTTAATTCTGTCTGTTCAGAACACCGACTTAAAGATTTCATTGTAAAGATTGAAGTAGTATAGCTAAAATCAAGGATATGCTACTTAGATAACAACTTTTTCCACTTAAAGGACACTAAAATCACAACAGGATGCTGAAAGTAACAGGACTGTTACCACTGTAAAATATATTCCCTGCAATTTAGATAACTCGCATGACAAAACTAAGCTTCTCTAAACCAAAAAGTATTTTACTGATATAACTAAACGTACTTCTGTATTATGTTTCGACATCAAGTTATAAATAAACCAACACAGTTCAGCCCAACCTTCAAAGAGCCCTTGGAAAACACAGAGATTAAAATACTTTCCCAGTAAACCAGCATGAGTATTTTTAACCATTAGACAATCACAAAAGTTACTGTGCCCCTGCTTCTAAACCTGACGCTTCGAGACGGACGAGCAGGAGCTCCACCGCCCGGGATGCGGCGGCACCGAGACACCGGCTCTGCTGGGGTGAGCCGCTGCCATTAAGGGGAGCCCCGGCACAGAAGCGGCTCCATCTCCAGTACACGTGCGGAAATCAGTACAGGTCGCTGTCAGGTAACTAGCAAAAGCACACCCGTCCCGAAAGGACACCGCCAACTTTCCCTACTACAGGCGCAAACGGAAGCTACCCCTCAGAACCGCTTTTAGGATCATTTCTGAGTCTCGGATCCGAAGCCAGCGGGGAAAGCCTGGAGCCACCCGCGGCCCAGTCACCCCGGTTTGCCCTCATGGCCACCCGGCCCACCCCGCTGCCGGCCGTGACTCCACAGCTACTGCCGCAGCTGCCGGCCGGCGGGACGGGGCGCGATGGGAGAGACGGAGTTTGCTCGGCCTCGGTTCCACGCGAGGCCGGAGGGTGCCCGGGCTGCGCCTGCCGCCCTAGAAGGCCAGGAAGCTCCGGCGTGCACTGGAAGCCCGGCGGAGGGCAGGAGGGAAGCCAGCAGCTCGGGCCGCCCTGCCCAGGGTCCCCGCCCCAGACGCTCACCGAGCCCAGCAGGGCGAAGTCACCAGCGCGGACTCCCGGGGACAACTCCGCACGGCTCCGCAAGTGACAAACGGGGCCGTCCGGCGGGACCGCAGTTGTACGGGGCGGCCCCGGCCCGCCCCCGGCTCCCTCCCGTCCCCGCCGCGCTGTTACCTGCTCACAGTGGGAACCGGAGGCAGCAGAAGCCAAGCGCTCGTGTGCCCACTGCTGGCACAGCCGGG
>JBCJKH010021359.1:27284-46039 GCA_039877255.1 Loriculus beryllinus | reverse complement strand
CAACCGGTTCTTTATCTACTGAGTGGTCCACCTATCAAATTGATGTCTCTCCAATTTAGAGACAAGGATGTCATGTGGGAAAAAGAACTATAAAAAAACCCCAAAACCAAACAAACCAACTTCTGTGAGCAGAGCTCAATGATCCCCACCCAGTCTGAGATCTCTGCAATGTCCCGCTCGGCCGCTCTGCCCGCGAGCAGGGCAGGGTGTGAAATTTAGAGGATTATTGGTTGTTCCAGAGAAGTTTGTGTTCCTAGAAGGTGATTTTTCTCCTGCATGATGCCTATTAGCCTAGTGATAGCATAACATTTTCCCCAAAATTTTGCCTTATTTAAAGCATATATCTTTAGAGTTTTGTGACTGTGTCAACAGTCCTCCTAATTCTGCATAGGTGCTGTATATAGAATATGTAATCCAAATCATAAAGCAAATCATGTATGAGTGAAGTACATTGGCTCTTGCAGGGATAGTTCTAAAAGATAGTTTTAAATCAGCTGCAAACAACTTAGTTCATTGTTGTCTGCAGAAAATATTTTCCATGCTAGTTCAATGATTTAGCCATATGAAGAGTCAACTGTGGCCTTCTAGTGCCTTACCAGGGAACAGCTCTCAGAATATACATGTACTAACAAAGATCTCAGATTTAAAGGGAAGACTGAGCAGTCTATTATCTAAGCAAATTAATACGAACAAATTATTCAGGCAGGAGTTGTCTTCTAACAGTTTTGAAAAATGCAAAATCTCTTCAAATGTCCCATGATCTAGATAACATAAGTGCATATAGCAGAGCAATAAAAGCTTGTACATATTGCCCAAATTTCTTAAATATGCTTGCCAAAAATATGTGATGTTGTCCAGCTCTTAACAAGGAAATTTTGTTTTTACGTGCATATTGAGTATTTTAATTTTCATGTATGTACTATTTGATCCATAGAACAACATCTCAAATACTGAGTATGCGAAATAGATTCACCTTTTTATTTTTTTTTTGTTCTGATTTAAAATGCTGCCTCATTTCACTTTTCCCTAAAGATGTAGCATTAATTCATTCTATAAAGGCCTGCCATATTGGTTTCATTTTAAATGGGGTGTATATAATTTCTTTAAAGAGGAAAAAAATCTGTTACTTAAGAAAATTATTTCTAATGTAACTTGGCTAAGCTGCAGATTTGAATGAATTAACATATCAGTTAAAATCTAAACTAAGTGCAAGATTTAATTTTGGGTGATGTCATTGACCTAAGAGGATTTTCTGTCTAATTTGGCTTCTCTGAGGTTTTGATATTATTGCCTGAGCTCTTAAAATATATAAAAAATTCTGGACTTTTGATACCCCTTGTGATTAAATTTCAATGATATCTTCAGTGTGATGAGACTCTTAATACAGGCCTAGAACACAAAGGCCTGAGGCTGTATCTCCACCAAATCTGCAGCCTTTTTTCCATTTTGTTAGGATGATTGAGCAGTGGAGGTTCTTGGTGGACTCAACAGCAGCAACACAGACCGTTGTCCTCAGATTTGGCTTCAAGAGCTCTGGCTGCCCCTTAATGCTGTCTGAGCCATGCTAGCACCAGAAACAGTTTTCTGCCATTTCTATTTGTACATTGCTGTTTATGTAGATTCTGCTAGGACTGAAAGTTAAAATGCCAACATTTGTTATCACTTCTGGTTTTGTGATGATTTTGAACTCTACTTTTGGGAACAAAAAGATTCAGATGATTTGGAGTTTTGTTGAAACATGTACGTGTTTAAATTGAAAAATAGTAAACATTGCAGGAATATTATTTTCTGCTAGCTTCTGAGGGAATCAACTTGCTTGTTTATTTTTGGTTTTAAGATTTTGAGGGGCACAGTGGCCTTATTTACAAGATTCAGGAAGAAGCAGTCACAGACACAGAACTTTGTCCTGCCCTTGCCATTGAGTACGTTATAGTGATTCAGCTGCAATATATATAAAAATGAACAGAAGGGAGGTCTTTGTACATTTTATATTGTGACCATAGCTGTGCTTTGGTGTATGTGCCAAAGTTCATGATAACCAATAATGAAATATTCCATGCACTTAGTAGTTGCATTAAGCCCCTGTTTTTGCCTTACCTGGCTGGATTTGCTTGTTTACTGCCTATATCAGAAACAATTAAAGAGGGTTTACTGCACTACTCTTAATTAGCAAATATGAAGCACTGCATAAAGGAAAAGGGAGCCTTTGAAAACCACCCAAAAGAAAACAGAAATGCTGCAACAGAGTTCAAAAAAGCTGGCAGGCTTTTAAAGCCACATGCTGGGGATACTGGTTGTTAGTAAATGCTGGATGGCAGTGCAGCTATGGAGACTTTAAACAGGACAGTATACTTTCTAGTATGTTTATAAATCAGTTCTGTAAGAAACAGCGTATTGTCATGTCATTTCATGCTGCTCTTTTACACAAAACCTCAGCAGTGTGAAATATGTCCTTTCCAAAGGCTGGTGCTCAGATATAATCCTGAGGTTTGTGTGATAATCCTTTAACTGGCCAGGTCTTTTCATTACTGACAGTTAAATCTAGCAGCTTTTGTACTTGACTCTTTAGGTATGAAGTTTTTAGAACAGATAGAACTTAATTATAAATGCACTCCAACAGCTCCTATTATTATGTAATATATATAAAATTGGATATACATTTGGATATATATATATCCAATTAGCCTGAAAAGCTTTTTCTTCAAATTAGGGCAAACTTTTCAACTAAATTTTTCTTATATAACTGTATTGGTTTGGTTGATTATTTTTATTTTAATGTAGTTGTACCTATTCATGACTGCATATTCTGAGGAAATAAGTGGTCACATATCTTGGTTTCTGGTGCGTTCTTATTCAGAGAAAGACATAATGGCTATTTGTATAACTGTCAAATATAAATCCCTGTACTGGTTCTCAGAAAAATTTTAGGCCTTTGTTAATGAAGCGGAAATATAGTGTAATTTCAATCAGATTAAGTGTGTTGAAACTTAAACTTCCACATTATGCTTATATTGTGATATTTATGATGAAAAATGAGAGGAAGTCCTTTATTTATTAAAAATATCAGGAAAATCATCTAGCTTGTGGCAAAGTAATTTTATCTTTCTCAAGTACATTTAAGAAAATATATTTGATTTAATAATATTATTTTTATTTTTCCTTTGGTTTTTTAAGTTCTGATAGTATGGTTTCTATATTTATTCAAATACTGAACATTTATTGATTGGCAAATTTCATTCTGCTCCCCTGCAATCTTACTAGAGAAGAAACTGAGAGGTGAAATTTGGACTCAGAGGTTTTTTAGTGCAATGGGTATGGTTTTGCTCATATTTTTCCATATAAATGTCTGGTTCAAATTTATTCCTTAATAAGGTATTATTTAAACTCCCATTTTAAAAGTGATAGGTGCAGTGGGGTCTTTTTTGCTACCAACTTCATGGATGTGAAATGTAGCAGTTTAGGCATAGAACCCAGCTATATTCTTATGTATAGCTGTACATTGAAATTCTTTTCAAAAAATAGGGGTTTCTAAACCACTGGAAGAGACTAATTTAAATTAATGTTTGTGAGACTTTTGGCTAAACAGATCAGTTTACCAAATTAAGTCAACAAGATCTGTCCACACAGAGGATTGCATTTATACTGTTTTTTAAAGTGGTATCATATAGGCAGGTGATGGATTCGAATGTATGCATAAAATTTAAATTGCCTTTTTGTTTATTCTCCTGTTCCAAATCATATGAAGATTATGATACATTTATTGTTACTCTGGCAAAGCCTAATGGTAATTTTGTTAAGAAATTCTCTGTATTTATCACAGAGGATAGTTACACAAGAGATGGCATTGATTTAATTTTTTTTTTACAATGCTGATACCTTTAATGTGGCATCAGATAGTGAATTTTAAATCGGATGTTTAGCTTGCCATCTACCTGTGTATATGGTCTATTAACTGGAAAAGAGAAATTAAAGTAAGGAACTATATAAAATGAAACATGAAAGTGAAATTTATCAACTTACCTTTTTTTTTAGGAGGGTGTCTTGTGATGGTCATGTACACAGTTTTCAATACAGGATGAGCTTAGGACTTGTTCAGTTTTTCTGGGTAACAATGTTGCTTCCTGTAGCAGAATAAAGGTACAAATTAATCAACTAAGGTAAGATAGGGCCACCCCATCACCCACGTATTATCATCTGTGGGTTGTTCTAAAATTTTAAAGATACTTTGTCACATGGGCTATAAATTCAATGGTAAAATTCTGGAGAAGTGGGCAGTTACTGAATAAGCTGTTTTAAAGACAGGTCACCATTGCTTGTGCTCTTACTGAGCCTGTGAGAAGAAGGATCTTCTTGCAGCATTCATCTTTCTTTCCTGTGGCGAGGATAGGCCTGGGCTACTATGAGAAAATGTACTTAAGCCTTTATCTCATGGTTCAACTGCTGTGAAACTCAAAAGTTACACTTTCTTCTCCTTTACCCCCCATACATTGAAGGGAGTTATGTGTAATGAACAAACTATTTGTTTGTTTCCTATAGGCTGTTAAGGTACCTACACTGGAACTGATCAGAATCTGTTCCCTTTAAACATTTTTTTTCCAGGAAAACATTCGTTAGTGAAACACAAGCTTTCCTCAGGACCATACCAGCTTCGAAGACTTTCAGGTTTAGTCTCATGTCCGTAGTGGAGTTGTAGTTTAATTCAGGATGACATCTTTCTTCATTAAACTTGTGATGAGAAGTGCTGTCTGGTGCTGAAAAGTCTTTTAGTTCACATCTTGTGTTAACTTGCCAGATACCAGGCTCATGAGTATGGTCAGTTGTGCTTTCCTATTGGGTGACTTAGATTTTCACTGGCACAGAGCCTGATTCCACAGCTAGCGTTCATAGAAGGGGTGAACGTGATTCAGCACATGCCTCTTTTCTTTTAATCTATTTATATGCAGCAAAGTGACTGCAGTGGGAATTATTCATACCTGGAAAACCAAAGGCAGGGCAGTTGACACTCTTCGTTTCACATATTGGATAATGGCAGCACATGGATTTCATTTTGGGCATTAGACATTTGGTGCTTTAAGCCCAGAGCAGATCTTTTCCTGTGTTGAATTTGGAAGTGTCTTGCTAATGCAGAAGGGGGAGGTTTTTTTGATAGCAACAATGTCTTTCAACACGGGAAAATAATTTCACATTCAGCAGTGTTTTCAGCTCCTGGTAGGACTGAGTCTGGGATTCTATTACAGTTTTTATTATATGCTGTGGTCTCCAGTTTCTGGGATGTTTAAAAGAATATAGAAGTAAGCTGTTGTGGGGTTTGATGCATCCATTTCTGCCTGGAAAATTTAAATTGTTGTGTGAATCATTATCAGTGTAGAACTTAACTCTTTAGTACTTTGTGCTAATAGGTAAAAAAAATAATTGGGGGGAAACAGAAGGTTGCTTTGTTAAATGTTATTTGAATACAATTAGGTTCTTTTTTGCTCTTTGATAAAATGCCATAAATTTTTATTTCTTCCAATTTATGATCTTGCCCTCTCTACAGAGTTAATTAAACCTGTCAAATAGCATACCCAATAACATGAGCATAAAAAAAGAACAGACCAATACCTGTCTAGCACTAACTCATCTTGCAATTAATGGATATGTTTATAGTTTTATTCAGCAACAGACCTGTTTTAATAAAAACACTCATTTCAGATACCAGTTAAACTGGGTGTCTGGTGGAGTTTCAAAGAAGAGTAACAGAACTGAAAATTTGTCTAGCAGCAGCTAGTAAATGTTTGATACGTATATAAAAGTCTTAATCTTTTGTTTGACATTTACATTCTTGTCTTATGCAGAACTAGATTTATCTTATGTGCAGTTGAATATAGAAGTCTGATAATATTAACTTGGTATTGTTAGCTAATTTGATTCTTTTTCAATCTTCTTTCAAATAAGGAAAGACATCAAAAGATATTTTTCTCATGGCATATAGAGAAACTGATCTTCTCTCTAAAGAGTATCTTCAATCATCAACAGCCAAAATGCTTCATTGGCAATGGGTTCTCATTCACATTAAAAAGTTCATTAATAGCATTTAATGGGTAGCAATTTGCTGGCGATTGTATAGAAGTTTTTTCATTTGCAGGGAAAAGTGGACAGCTTGTTTTGGACTCCAAGAATACTTTAGCAACTTAAATGTTACCCAACAGTTTGTCTCAGGTTAAAAAAAATGTCCACAGCAATTTCTGGAATGATTGAGGACATACAGAATGAAGTTGTGTACTTTGGCACTGTCAAGGATACAGCTAGTAATAATGCAGAATTTAGTAAATTCCTTCTCTGCCTTGTTTCTTACTGCATTTGCGCTTGATTTTAATCACCTCTGCTCTCATAGTCCCCAAATGGTACTTATAATATCTTGATGAAAAATGTTCCTCTGATTTCTGCGGCTACTTTCTTTAAGTCCCTGTATTGCTTCTGAAGATTTTGAATTGAAATATTTTGCCTCAGCCTGATTGTTTGTCTCATGAGCCTTGTTGAAATAATATGCAAATCTCTATCTGGATGCCGCAAGAAAATACCATCAGATTTCAGGTTTTCTGTTGCAGCTCTTACTCCTAGTATATGAATTTCACTACTGAGCTTTAAAATAAGAATGGAGCTTAGTGAACCAGGGTACATGAATATGGGTGTCTTATCAAAGTAACTGCTTGGGTGACAGAGTTAAACATATGAAATCGTAAGCTTGTAAATTTTTCATAAAGACTACTGAAGGAAATGCAAGCATGTGCAAAGCCAATACATTTTGCAAGAAATTTGTGGTCATACAGACTATGAATTTGTAAATCATCTGAAATATTAATAGAATCTGAAACCAAACTATTTAGAGATACCAAATGTAATTAAACAATAAACTCCTGAAACTTTTCCCTTGTAAGTACTATTGTTAAACCATGAGAAAATAATAAATGATTTTCAGTTTTAGAAAGGTAATAAGGTTTTAAAACTGTCATGACAGGTCCAGAGCTTTCAGCAAGGCCCATTGCCTGTTGCTAATGCCAAGTCTGGACATGTCAGTGCTAAATGTTGGTGTTGCCTACAAAGAAGATGCCAAATTTAAAGTAATCTTTGAAGTCCAGTGATGAAGCTGATGTTGCTTTCAATAGAGAATAGTAATAGACTCTAAAATGAACAAGATCTGCCAAATAAAAAAAAAAAAAAGACAATCCAACAAAAATTCAAGCTTATCTAAATAAAAATCAGGAAAATGAATGAAAATGTCAACAGGAATCAGTAATTTGCTAATGTGAAATCGAAGTACATCATTGCTTTCATACACCAAACAACAAACGTCAGAAAGCTGGCCATGTTTTCAACACAGTGAAGTGAATGAAGTATAATTCATACTGAATTCATCCCCACCCCAGGTATTTTCTGAGATTAGCAGTTCAAATGGAAAAATGCTTTTGGTGGATTAAGGACCCCTGGAGATAGTACAGGAATCCAGAATTTGTGCTACAAGCTTTTTATCTCTTTTATTCCTTATGTATTTTTCTCTCTACATATAAGAAGTCATGCAATAATGCTTTAGCAAACAAAGCATCAAAACCCTTGGGGCTCCACTGTGTGCAGTTAACTGGGGTATTTGGGTTAACTTCATTTGGTAATGTTTCTGTACTTTTTAAATTGTTGTGTTTTCTTTCTCATCCCCAGTTAATGTCAGATTTTTGTATCTCAAGGAGGATTTGAAGCAGGTTATGTCTGTTTTCTGCCACAAAGTGATCCTTTATCCTGATTACTAAATTGCAAATTCAAATAATATAGAGCCAAAATTTTAATACCCTATAACATTTACATTTACATGCATTTATTCTATACTGAAAAATAATGAAAAATAAGATATTAATTACACAAATTAAGTATCAGTGAGACAGGAGTCACTGCATTTAAATATTTTATTACACTATCCAGAGCAGTGAACTCATTAAGCTGTGTATTATGGCATGCATAATATGATAAAACTAGAACTCCATTTCATAAAGCTTAAAAATTTCTTGGGCAATATAATTTTTATTTGATGAGAATGATCAAATAGGTCAGCTTGAAGAAAACCTAGACGTGTGTTGTTTTAAACATGATAATGGGTGTAGAATATTAACTCTGAATTTCTCTCTTTTGGGATTATGAAGTTTTGAGGACTGCTCCTCCAGTTTTATTCACTGTCTGACTACTGAGCAAGTAGGGGGTTTTATTTGTTGTTCCTTCATGAAGTTGGGAACCTGTTTTAATTTGTATTTCCCAAATTCTTTCCCATTTTAATACCCTGTTTGTCATATCATTTCTGCAAATCATAAAGCAGTTATCTATCCTGTTTGTGATTGTTTTGACCTTGCTTTCATCTTAGAGAATTTGAGCTTCACTTGCATGAATAGTATTAAAGGAAAAGTTAAGATGAAATGCTTGTGTAATCCCTGAAAATGAATTCCAAGTTAACTACTCAGCTATAAAATCTATAGTTGTGCTGAGTAATTGCATATACTTAGTTCAAACAGCATGGTGTAATTTGCAAATATTACAAATGTCTAAGGAGTCTTTACTAAGCAGTGGATGACAAACACATTATCATCAGCATGGATAGTTTCTGTTCCATGAACTGATACCTCATATCTAGTTTGCACATAATGGCTTTATGAACATATAGAGAATAAAAGGCTATAAAATCTGAGTTCTGTCTTAAACCATTTCCAGTATTGCTATAAATATCTTCTAAAAAGAGGAGAATATTGACATCTGTTTTCAGTAAGAAGAGTCTTTGTAGGACCTTTCAAAGCTCTACTTGGTAGGAAGTTGGGCATTGATAAGGAATTTCCATTCCTTGAGAGAGATCTACAATGCATCTTGTTAAAAAAAAAATTGTGTCTTCAGGGTGTTCAATGCACCCTTTATATTATTTCTTCACAAATTTTCAATTGTCCATTGACCTCATGGCAAGAAATGAGTTTTTTCCTTTGAAAAAGAAAACCAGCAGGAGGAAGAGATATCAATTAGTTTAAGTAAATTTATGCAAATTACTTAGAATCTGAGTAAATTTAGTTCTATTTGAACTGATTTTTAGAATACACTACTTAACTATAGAGTTGCAGCAGAAAAAAAGTATGATTAGTTGTTGAATTATACTAGAAGATTGGCTTTCTCTTCTTCTAACAAAATTAAATAACTTATATATTTGTATTGTGTGATGACACATTAGTTTTAAAACTTGAGGTGCACCATGAGAGGAAAATACTTCAATGAAAAGGCTGATGAATGTTGATGTGATAATGTGGGCACATGAAAGTTTAAAATCAAATCTCAAAGCATCCTGGTTTGCACTGGTTAGTCTTAGCAGTGCCACAAGTCTTCAGTTTAGGCAAGCTGATAATTGTTTAGGTGGAACATAGGTTGTCATTTCATAAGAACAATTTTAATTCTATTTATTATGGTTAATGATTTTTATAGTATTCCAGACTACTGATAAAATTATCAATATCATGATGATTTACACTTTGTCGCTCTTTGTCTGGATAGGCATGCAAGTGCCGTTTGCTCTAGTAAAGTCTTATTTTTCAGGGGTATCTCAACGGCTGAATGTATTATGAGCAGGTGAGAAAACAGGTAATAAAGTTCTTAGTGTGTATTGAAAACTAGCCATCTGTTTTTAATCACTGAGTCCCCTGAATTTCTACCTCCTTTTCTCTATATTGGTGGAATTGCACAGTATCCTGCAATTGCAATATCTTGTTTCCCTATCCAGCACTTTCTGGGAAACGGAACATTGCAATTGCAGGGTATTATACAGTTCTACCCTGATGGGAGCTGCAGATAAGAAGGATATTTCTGAGAATTCAGGGCTACTTTGTTGTTTGCTTAGGGCATTTTCTGAACTTAGTGCTTACTCATTTCTCAGTGATGGGCATTTCTGCTGCTCAGTTTGAAAAGCAGTGAGAAACATCAGCAGGAGAGGAGCAGAGTGGAAAGCCGGACATCAAGCGTGGTGGTGTACATTTTGCTACACTGTTGATTCTGCTCAGTTTCATCCTTCTCAGGGAAGTGCAAAATCTCTGAGCACAATGGGAGTTACATGTCCATCACAATACTTGAATTTGAGACATTTAATAGGAATCAGTGGCTTTTATGCTGTAATTACTGTAGGGGTAAAACAAAAATGAAAAACAACCAAACACACAGAGCCTCTTTCAAAAAAAAAAAAAAGAAACTAAACCAAAACAAAAAACAACAAACACCCAAGCGCCCCGAAAACACTCAAATCTCCAAACATATTGTAAAAGGCTTGTTCTTGCCAATTCTAGAATCTGAAATGTCATGTTTCAAATGGACTTGCACTGGTACTGTAAATCTGTCAGGGAGAGGTAAAGAAATTGGATGACCTAGATTTAATCTCTGTTAAGGACAGATTGGGCCAGATGGTGGTCAAGATGCCAAAGTTGTTTGGATAGCACTGTGCTGAGTGGATGTGCATTGTACTTGAATTATCCTTTAGACATGGTTTGTGGTAGATAAGGTTAGAAGTACAAAATGTCACCTCTCTTCAACAGGGCGGTAAAAAGTGACCATATCTTATGGGTGATACATATTAATATGTAACTGTTTTCAGCTGGAATTTAATTAGTCTCAGATTATCCTTCATGCTTTGCAGATACCATTTTGAGTAGATAGAATGGAATATTTCTGGCTCCTACAAAATTATGCTCAAAGGACTGTTGTCTGAAGTTTCAGGGAAAGTAGCATTCAGTTTTCCCATGTTAATTGCAATGTCACATTTAAATGCTTAGATAAAATAAAGCCTTCAGAAGAGATATTTTTTGAATATAATCAGAATATCTTTAATTGTGTGTGTAGTGGAAAGGAATGGTCACAGCTTTTGATTTTTCCTCCATATTGGCTGAAACTAACATATATAAACCACAGACAAAATTTTATTTGCTTACAAATAAACAAACATAAACTTGTGCAGGATGAATTGAATATCATAAGCATAGAAACATAAGTGCATTGTACATATTTTTTCTCCAAAATCTGCTTCCATCTTCACTGTGAACTAGCTATAAAGTGGTAGCAGAGAATGTACCCTGCAGCCATATCAGTAAGCTCAGCTTTCCAAACTCGAATTATATTCACTTGCAGCAGTTTTTGTAAAATACTTTTGAACTCCTTTCCCCTCTCCCCCCATTATTATATTATAGTTAGTGTACTTCTGGTTTTAGAATTAATCACATTATTTTTTTCATATTCCTTAAATATATATAGATGGGAATATCTTTTACTGACTCCACGAAAATTTGGTAGCTTAGAGCTCCTCTAGTTCTCTCCTGTTTTAACGTTGCTGCCTCTCTGAAAATTTACTGTAAATTAAATATGCAGACTGTGAAGCACATGGAGATAGAAAAAATGATTCACCTATTTGAGGGACCAAAGAATCCCCCACCCTTCTGAATATGACTAGGAGATAACCACCAAGCTTGAGGATTAAGAACTTTTGCACAGCTAAACTATGAATATATAATTTAATGTCCTTCCTGATGTTTGTCTTCAGATGGGATAAGGTGTGTATTCCCAACTCTACTCACTTAGTCTTGCCTACAGCCTTTCATTCGCTTCTTAAATTCTGTGCCCTCATAAAAAAAAAAAATAAAGAGCAGCTGCCAGATGGATAATAGCATCTAGATTATGGATAGCAGATGTGTAATACCTGTATCCTGCTATTGAATAAAGTTGCCGTTGGAGAAGTAAAAAAAAAGAAATCTGAGGGCTTTTAAAAGCAACCAGTTTACAGAAACAGCCAGCACCTTGGAAATCTTCTGCAAAACATCCTGACTATTAAACCGGGATGATGTAATGGTCTCTGTTGTTTACAAGAACTCTCACAACAGGAAAAAAAAAAATTGAAAAAATCAATACCCTTTTTCAGTGTAGTCAAAGCTTGAAATATTTCATTTCAGTGAACAGTGGTAGGTTTTTATTTAAAGAAAGCAAGTGATTTCTCATGCAGGACTAAATAATTCTTTTTTATTTGATTTTGTTTCACAAAAAAGATTAAAACCCCTGGATAGTTCAGTGCAGGTGCAAATGGTAGAAAGGGACACAGACTGTATGAGTCCAGGGTAGGTTTAAAAGATTCCAGGTGGCTGAAAAAAGGGTAGACTCACAGGTAAAGTATAATTATAAAATTGCAATGAATACCATAATGACTCTTAGTAAGGTTATAAATGTATGGTGTACTTTTCAAGTGCTGCAGTGCCTGATAGTGTGTTTCTACAACTTTAATGTGTATCAGCCAGGAGAAGATGTTGCAGCTGAAAAGGCACACGAAAAAGCAGATGATCAAGATTTGATCTGGCAATTATTAAAGTGTAATTTATTCATTATGATTCCATTCTTTCTTATACTTTCACTCTTATTAAAAAGAAGCTTTTAATGTAAGCTCCTAAAAAAAGCATTTAGTTCCTCAGTGACATCTTTATTAACGTCTAAACGTATTCATATTGTACATATCAATTTTATCTGCTCATAATCAAACTCTGTCAAAGTATGTGTACTTGCAGACTTATCGGGCCAGAAGGATTGTCTTTTTACTGTTTTAAGAAAAAGGAAAGGAGAGATAAGATACCTACAGTCCTTTGCAGTGTGCATTTTTCCATTAAAAAAAAAAAAAAAAATCTTTTTCCTCTGTCTCCCACTCAACTAAGCACCTGCATGTTTGTAGTAATACCCATATTCTTTTTAGCGAGTCACTGCAAAGTTACTTCTTAAGAGAGGGATCCCAGCAATGCTGGTGATAGTCTGCCTGCCAGGACAGTGGGATACGGTTATGCTGTAGTTACTGAAGTGTCCTGCTCTGTTACAGTATTTGCTGAATTCCTTCTTTCCAGCCCTTTCTCTAACCAGCACCAGGATTTCTAATTTGAAGGAAGTTAAGAGCTAACAGTATTTGTGTAGACTGTATTAGGAAATGTTCAATACAAAATAGGGAAACTCAGTGAAGAGGCTTTAGAAATAGTCTACGTTTTTCACTTGAAACACAAATGTATAACATGCTCGCCTTGGCCTTAAAGAAGGGAAGGCTCTCTCTCCTTATTCTAATGCGTTTCTGCTCTACGTTAGCACAGAAAGTTTAAGAATCGGAGCTCAACCAGTTGCTATAGCCATACCTTTTATAAGGTATGGCTATAATTCTGTATCTGTGTTTGCAGCTGAACAGGACCCATCTCTTTTTCTTCCCTTGTGTCAAGTGACGCAATTTAAACGTATTGTAAATGTAACGTAGCAGATGAAAATATTGGGCATACATGTCAAACAGTATAAAAAGAGGAGATAGATTTTCCAGTGCAGGTGCAATATTGATGTAGGATTAAGGGAACAGGAGTACAATAATTTGTGGAGTTGAGCGGAGCTATAGTGAAAAGAGTGTTTTGTAGGCACTTTCTTATGAAAAAGATTATTTCAATTTAGCGTTGAGGAAGCTTTCTGTCCCTGGGGAATAAGGGAGACACATCTTTCATTGCACTAGTACTAAAAGTAAAGATTCCAGCAATGTAAGAGCAATACACAGGGCTCTAGTGGAGGCACTTCTGTTTTAATTAGGATTATGAAGCAGTGTGACTGCCACCAGGTGGATGTGCCAGCCAAACTTCCTCACGGGGAAGTCAGTACTTGGTGATGGAGTTTGTGTATTGGAAGGAGAGTCAGAATGATTGGAAAGGATAAAGTATACTGACAAAAAAATCTGCAGTGCACTGACTTAGTTCAATAGATGCCATCGTCTGCAGAGCTTATAGTCTAAACAGATAAAACATATTTTCCATCTGAGAGAAGGAGCATTCACTTCACTTATAGGGAACCGAAGCACAGACAGCACTGATTCAGGAGGCTGGTTAACTGCAAATGGGACATGGTTGAATGCTGAAATCAGTGAACTCTCTCTATTGCTCTATTTCTTTCTTTTTTCCATACGGGGGAATGAAATACACCATTCAGATATCCCAGCTAAAGAACTGAGATACAGAAATAGTTTTGGAAATAACTTGATATAAGTCTCTGATGGTTTGGATAAGTTACAGAAATGGATGCTGATTTGGAAGACAGTCATGCAGATGCTGAAAAATACATAAATTTTAATTGTTTTACTCTTTTAACACTGGCACCGGGTGAGTTGTGAGTCTGTGCAGCTCACAAAAGAAAACTAAATATTCAATTTAAAATCGAAGGCACTATATCAAGCATGCTATCCCCAGAGCTTTGACCATATGATGATCTTTCCTGGTTTATTTTTTCTGTAAAAAAATCAAGCATTTGAATATCTTCTGTTGTCTTAAAACCAAGAAACTACAAATTCTTCTGATATAAATGACATTATTTATTTTGTATTGCTTAGAATGTCTGTTATTTGAAGTGAAAACATGGCTGGTTTTACAAAAGGTTTTCTATAGTGTTGAAATTATACAAATCATGATACTTCAGTGATCATATTCTTCATAGCAAAGTCCAAAGTTGTTTTCAATATGCTGTTCATTAAGATATTACTAAAAGTGGAGGAATACAGGCTTTCAAAATCAAACATCGACTTGGATGTTAAGAATTTAAATAAATGTCTTTATTTGCCTGCAGGTCAGTTATTCTGACTTTCAGTGTATGCATGTTTGAAGATTTTTTTGTGAGAACTGGTTAAGTGAAAAGCAAAGATACAAAATTGCATGAGGAGTTTTTTTGTAATAGGGCAGTTTCTCTGTAATTCAGGACAGTACTCTTCGTTTCTTTTTCCTATGTCTTTTTCAGCCAAAAGAGAAAATCTATCCAACATTCTGTGGATGGAATATTAACCACTATGTGAGAATGCATCTTGCATACTTGAGAAGAACAAGCACAATGGGTGGGTGATTCTCTGATGCTTCACAAAGCAATTCATGAGTCCCAGCTACAAAGAGATGTTTTTTTGGCATATACTGAAATAAATAATAGTAGGAGCTAAATGCTAAATAAAATTAATAAAATGGTTTTCCTTTTATGCATGAAATTTCTGTCCACTACTTAAACAGGTTTGAAGTGTCAGTATTTTCAGTTTATTGCTGACTGTGCCATCTAGTCTCTTTAAATATGTCCAAATTGTTTAATCCTTCAGGGGTTGTGAAGATAAATTAATTAACACTAGTTAAGCAGGTTGAGATATCAGTATAAAAAATATTGTAAACCTGATGATATACATATTACTATAAAATTAATAAACTGTAAGGTGAAACTTTTATTGGACACTATATTGCCCCATGAACTTTTTATTTCAGCTGTCACTAAGGAGTTGTTTTCAGTAGGTCATTATACACCAACATGTGTGAGCTCTGCAGAGAGCATAAAAGCACATCTTTGCAATTCAAATGATGAGCAACCTATTTATAATTCATTATTATTTTATTACTGTATGACTCCTGCTATTTGTAAATGTCAAATACAAAAAAGAGTGCTTCAATTTAACCTTCCCTGTCATATAATAAAAGCTTTATTTCCATTGTCTTTAAGGAAGTATTTCATGTCTCAGGGTGAAATATTTCAGACCTAGCTAAATAGAGAATCATTTTGATGTGAATGGGGATAGGGAAGGATGGCATTCTTCTTTTAAAGCTAATTTCATACACAAATGCATAGAAGCATGCAGTATTTCCAACTGAGCTTAATCAGTCACTTCAAGCATCCAATAGTCTTACCCGCCATCTGTTCGTTTTCTCCTGCTCTCTTTTGAAGGTGGGCAATTCAGGCAACATAAACTCATAGACTCTAGAGATGGAAAACAGATTACTGTATTTCTACCTATTGTATACATGCCATAATCTTTGGGGTTTGGGGTTTTATTTGGATTGGGATTTTTTTGTTGTTGTTTATTTAATTGTTAAAACCAGTTGAAGAAAATGAGGGAGTTCTTCCTACAGAGACAACACCAGTGACAGGAAGAATGTTATAAAAATGGAGAGAATGCTTATTATACTGACCGTATCGTAAATAACCTATCTTTTTCTAAATGTGTGTGCATTTAACCCAAACAGAAAACAAAAATTATGGGGCATAGACTCTGTTTAATCTTCTGTTTTGAGGCAGTTCTTGAATAGTATTGTAAAGTTGGAACCCAGCAATCTTTCTTTGATTTCAGCAGCCAATGTAGGAGGACCTCTGGTGATCTTGCATCTCATTTCATGGTAGTTTTAAGTACCTTTTTGGCTCAGTCTAGGTTCATGAACATTTACCTGAATACAGATTAAGTCAGGTAAAATGCTAAAATATTATAGATTTTCTGTTCATTGTAATGGACTGATCCTTGTTGCAATATTAATATTAACTTCTGCCCTTCCTCATATGCAGAGACTGTCTTAAAATGAAATAATAGTTTGAAACTGAAATACATTATTTACTTGTCTTTTTATGATTACTTTCACTATTTCTTAATTATTTATTTTTTTTATTGCTGGAAGGTGATTGAGAAAAATAATACATAGCTATCATGAAGAAAGTAATTACAAGAGATAATTACTAGGAAAAAGCTCAGTTTCAGATTTTTCTCTTTTTTTCATGAAACATGTCTGGGGAGCTTCGTAGAAGTAATTGATGACGCTAGCATTCACTTTGTGAACATAATGTTTAACTACCTTCAAAATCTGGATGAAATGTTGTTTCTTCTAGATAATAACGATAAGAAATTATTTAATTGGAACAACTGAGCTATGGAAGACAGTGGATGGAAACACCCTCTTTTGATGTGTGATTATTCTTGGGAGAGAAGTGACTAGAATCTTAGGATGTTACCTATGGGTGGAAAAGACAGAAGCTGACAATACTGCAGTAAAATTGTAAGTTTAAGCACAGACTTTTGCTGTCCATAGAGTTAGTAAGGACTTGAACCGAAATATTTCCTTTCTCATTTTTTTTGCAATGTGCTGCAGAAAAAAAAAAAAAAAAAGAGAAGGAAATAGTAAAAATATATCATGTTTGAAGTTGTGCAAATGAGACATTTAAAGGAGGACATGAGGAATAACAACTTGTGTGATATCAGGTGTAATTATTAGGTGTTGTCATTAGAGACTAGGATAGTCTCTGAAGGGTTTTATATGTTTCAGATAAACATTGATCTTCTTTGGCAGCCTGGAGAAGGATGCAAATATGTCAAGGAATGAAGTTCTCTTAAAAAAGTGCAAACAAAAAAATCCCCATTTAATTTTTTTGGAATTCAAGTGTGTAAGAAAATCACCTCTACCATTTTAATATGTTTACGTTAGTCCTTTCTGAAATACAAAATCATGTTGTTCTACTCCTGTTCCTTTCAAGAATAAGTGTACTGAATGACAGAAAATGCCTTTCCTTCACTGGTCTTCAGCTTACTGGCTCATGACTTCTGCAGAAGAGAGACAAACCTAGAGACTTAGTAAAAGTCACTTCTTTTCTTGTCTGCATAAATGACCAATCACTCTTGTCTGGCTCTGCTGAAGAGTGGATGGTTAAGAAAAATAGCATTCACAAGCCATAATACAATAGCTAACTCCCAAAGAGATTTTACTATGTTGAGAACTGAGATTTGTAGTCAACTTTAGTTGAGATTTGTACTGCAAAGCCCACTAAATTTCATCACTAAAAGTTCTAATTAATCTTCTTCATGACACTGGAGAAACACATTGTGTATTAAGAAGTTGAAATTAGGACATTATTTCCATCTATATATTCCTTTGTGTGAGATCCATTTTTTGCTGTAACCAGTATCCTTCTATCAGTTCCTTTTTTTCCTGTCTCAGGTTACTGTTCAGTCTTGTAACACCAGGCTTTGAAAATAAGAGTCTCTTTGCTTCCTGTATGATGGTAGACATTTCAGTATAAATCTTCTATCTCCATGACCTTGCTGCCCAGACATTAGCAAGGGTAGCAGCTCTAGAAGTCAAGCTGCTGTCTTTTACAGAGAAAAGTCTTGCTAAACCTGAGAACAAGCATACATAGGCAGCTTCCCTTTATTTGTGCTCAGCAACCTGAAATGACACAGGGTGGAGGTGAGTTACTTGAACTCAAATACAAAGCAGAATTGAGTTGACTGGATCACGCAACTGAAGGGTCTGTATTAGGGAAACCATCTTTGACAAGACAGGCTCAAAGAATGGTACTGTTCTGGTCTGCAGTCTTAGATCAAACTAGTCATAACAGTTCGTCTTCCTTTCAGCTGGAATAATTTTCTTCCTGCACAGTATCTGGTGCAGTGCTCTGTTTTGGCTTCCATCTGCAAACAATGATGATAACACACCAATGTTGTTGTTCAGTAGCACTTACCCTGGTCAAAGACTTTTCAGTCTTTCATGTTCTGCCAGTGAGGGAGGGGCACAGGAAGCTGGGAGGAAGCAGAGACAGGACACCTGACCCAAGCTAGCCGAAAGGTATTCCATAGCACAGCTTGTCATACTTGGGATTTAAACTGGGGAGCGTTACCTGGAAGGGACAGACCACTGTTCAGGTTGGGCTAGGTATCGGTAGGTGGTGAGCAATTGTATTGCTTACTTGGGTTTCTTGTTTTATTTTTTAACTTTCCCCTTTTAGTTTTATATTCTCTGCCCTTGTTGTTTTGCTTATAATTATTATTGTTAGTAGTAGTATACTGTACTTGAGTTATTAAACTGTTCTTATCTCAACCTGTGGGGTTTACATTCTTTTGATTCTCTTCCCCATCGCACCTGGGGAGAGGGGAAGAGGGTGTTAGTGAGCAG
>JBCJKH010021359.1:2491-20253 GCA_039877255.1 Loriculus beryllinus | reverse complement strand
CTCTGGTGAGCCTTGTTTTATCTCTTTCCCCTTGAAATCTAGTTTAAAGCTCTTTCAATTAGCTTTGTGCTTATTGTAGCAGCTGTGGCTGCCTCATCCCTGGAAGTGTTCAAGACAAGCAACCTTGTCTGGTGGAAGGTGTCCCTGCCCATGGCAGGTGGGTTGGAACTAGATGAGCTTTAAGGTCCCTTCCAATCCAAACCATTCTACAATTTTGTGAGTCTATAAGAGACTAGGATGCAGGACATTCTATTCTCAGCAGGTAATTAAATCTTTCAGAAAAAACTGTAGTAGTTTCTTAATTATAAAACTATTTAGTGGAGAGAGAAAGTGTTATGCTAAGATGAAGGCCCAAAAGAGGAGATAATGTAACTTTTTGTCCGGTAACATATTAAGGCTGGATGTAGCTGTGTTCATTTTTGAAACATAATTTACATAACTAGCTGGCTTCAGGTGACTTTGATATGTTAATGACAGCTCTGAAGAAGACCCTTCAGAAATGAAGTAATTGGCTTAGAGCCCTAGCATGTGAAGAAAAAGCATACAAAGCGATTTCACTCTTAAACTGATAGGAATATGCTTATAATAATAACTAACTTATAAGCAAGGCAGCATAGTACCATATATTCAATGCATAATATCTATGTCTAGACAGTTTTATAGACACATACTGCTTTTTGGACTCCTTTGTGAATGAATTACAATCGAACTGGAAGTAAAGCATGCTACTGACTTTCTTCCAAGCTGTAGATACTGTCACAGTACCGACAGCATATATTCAACAGTAGTTTTGTTCCTAATTATATTTAATAGAATTATTCTGTAAGCCTCAGTTTGCTGGAGAAGTTAGTATTCACATTTTATTTTCAAAATCGTTCAAGCTTATAATGATTTCTGTAAAACTGTATATTACATTACATTACTGTCCTCTGTCTCTTGTAGAAGAAGGGAAAAGGCACTTCTCAGAAAAGAAGCAATCCACAATATTTTTACTTTATGTGAAATTTCCCTGTATAGTAGAAAAGGTTTTACCTTCAGTAAGGCAAGAGAAGGATAGAGACACGTGCCACAGAAATTTAGTTATTCCTACCGAAAGAAAAAAGTTAAAAACGCTTCAGTCCAGTATTACATGAAGTCTACTTAAATCCATATTCTGCTAATTTCTTAAGGTGCAGCTTGCTCCTGAAGGAATAAGTTCTGAAGTAAAATTATTTTTGAGAAATCAAAGAATTCTAGATAGACATCGTTGATATCAAGTTGCCAATTAATTCCAGGTTGCATGGATTTTTTTCCAAATGTATTTATGGTTTTTTTCAACAAAAACTTATAACTTATTAAAATACTTTCTTTTCCAGATATACTTCAGAAAAATCTAAATTTCTAACACATCTAAACTTTGTCATTCTTATTTTTATTTAAATATTGTGTCTGCATACAGCATTCAAAGCCTAAAATTCTACTGAAAAATTAAATGCAATGAGAAGATCTGGAATAGCTTTTTGAAAGCACAGTAATATGTTCCAGCTTTTTTAATCACTGCAGAAAAAGGAGAACCCATCACTCTTTCCATGCTATCTGAACTTTTGAGTGAGGGCTTCTCACCACTGGAAAAGTTTGTAGGATTATCCATGAAAGGTTCTCAAATTTGCTTCCTTTTCAGGTTCTTAAAATCTTGATCTAGTGCCTGCCAGGTCTTTTATGTTTTTACAGGTTTTTCCCAAAAGAGTATCGTATTTTTCTTGGTTCAGATGTTCACATAATTTCTGTTTCTATTAGTTGCCTGTTATGAGAAGTAGCAATGCAGTGGCCATGAATGTAAGGCCCTTTGCGCTATCATGGTGATTTGTTCCTTGGTGTGTGTTTGTATTTTCGTGTTCTCTGTAATTGAGCAGTATAAAATCGTCCTTTTTAAATTCCAAGAATAAACGAGTACAAAATAGAATGTATGTTCATATGAATTATTAAAGTAATTTCAGATCTGTGCCATTGATGTGAGAAAAAATTTGCAATAAATGGCCAGACGTGTACATCAATATTTAATTGGTAGGTGCTATTCTAGAAATGAGTCTAAAGTTTTCTGACCTGCAAGGAATTTGGGGATATGAAGAATGTTAGTGATCAGGCTCCGTACATATCTCTGTGTTTGTAATAAGGCACCTATGCTAAATCCTGTACTTTTCAAAGGTGTTTTATTCTAAAACTATGAAGTTGCTCATAGTTAAATTTGTAATAAAAATTTGACAATATTTTAGAATATATTAACTCTCTCAGTATCAGTGTTACAGTGAAACAATAATGTAAGATTTGTTGCACTGCAGCTTTTAGTCTGCATTTTTCCCCTGGGGGAGGCTACAGCCAATTATTTCAGTTGTAAATTCTGAGGCTGACTTCAAGTCTGAGTTGAATGTCAACATCTTACAAATGTAGACCCTGCCCTTACTCTGATTTTTCAATATAGCTCATTGCTTTGACACTTTTGTTCGTGCTCCACACTAATGAGGGATTCAAACCACATGCATCTGCATTTGTAAAACAGTGTAAGGGATAAGATATAAATGGCAGATGTGTTGTCTTATGGGTCTTTTGAGGAAGGTCTCACAATGACTTGCATAGAATGTGGCTCCTTAGCACCTAACAGAAATGGTAGATAATGCAAGTTAGTGAGACAGAATGTGTGCTGAGTTTGGGACCCCAGCTGGGTTGTTGTGAAGCAGAAAGTGCTAGTGAAAGGAAGTGTATGTAGGGGGTCCAGCAGTGTGGAAAGCATTTGAAACTGAAACTTCTACAGCAGCCTTGAAAAGCAATTGATCCAGTCTTTATGGTGTTGAAACTTTGATGTATCCTTAGAGGGAGAACAAGTGTTTTCTTTCAATTATACAACATTGCTGGATAGCCATACGCAGGTTGAGTAATTCATTACTTAATCCATCTTTTGTCATTCAGCAGTAAACAGGATTTTATCTTTTGATAGAGATCCAGTTCAGAGAAGACAAGGAGATCAATGGATGGTATCTTAAGTTAGGAAACATCCGTAAGTTCTCAGAACAGATTGCTTATTACACTTATTTTCTTTCTGGCTGTTACTAGTATTTATTTGTCGATTGTTCTGATTGCCAAGCCCTTGGACATCAGTACAGTACAGAACAGTACAGGTGTGTTGTTACGATCTAAGTTAGCTTCCAACATTGAAATGCAAGGTTTCTGAGATATGGCTTGGAAGAAACAGTTGTTTCATTTCCATGTAGCAATATAAGTTACAGAAAATAGGAAGTACATAGTGTATTTGCAAATCTAGGAGAACTATTATGGATCCACCGTTGCTGTTGTACGTACAGGACAATGGGTGAGCAAGTTTCGGGACCGCACTGTTGGCCCTGTAGTCAACAGCTATCTAATAAACTGAAAACGTGCAAAATGGCTCTAAATGTTACTTCTTGGTCAGCACTGCAAAGATCACTACAGAGCAACTTGGCTTATTTTCTCACCAGTGTCAGGATAATCTGTCTTGAGACTCAGAATGAGAGTTTGTATTTCAAGTACAGCTCCTTGTGGTCCAAGTCATAACCATGCAGATTAATTTGTCTTGAAACATGCAAAACAATTTGTTCTGTAATCTCAAAAAATCACACATTTCTGGAGTAAACGGTTTTTAAGAATATCCTCCAAATATATATGAAGCAATTAACATTTTATAAACTTCAAATAATAGACTATTAAGTTTTACATAAACTTTAAGTTGGGTAATCGCAACATTTACTTACGTTGTCTCTAAATGTTAACTCTGGTGATCTCTGTAAAAATTAAAAATGTTGTTTCTGATTCAGAACATTGAAATGACTCTTGCCTTTGGAGGAGAACCTGTTAAATGGAAAGGAGATGAATTTGCTGTAATTAGGGAGGGAAAGAAGCCATGAATACTTTTGACTCCTCTATGATATAAACAGAGAATAACAATAGGAACTCCTGGGGGAATGCATATGCCTGTGAGCAGACCTGCTATTGCTTAGAAAACTGGCTTTTCAGATGCTGTACTATTTTTAACATAAACTACCAAGCAATAAGTTTTCTTCTTTCTCTTACTGGTGAGTTGTCAGCTCCAACAGAGTGATATTTTCCATAAAAGCTCGATTATGTTATTTATTTTTTTTCTTGGGTGTAGGATGCAAAGCCAGGGAAATCCTACTCCTTTGGATAGCTCAGGTCACCAGAATTTCTTTGCCTTTGTACTTTTTTGCTTTTGTTTTGTTTTGTTTTGTTTTGTTTTTCTTGAGGTTTTATTCTCCTAAGACATGCAGGCTATTGTGTAACCCAGATCCTGGGGTGTGAAGTTTTTCCTTGCTTGTACCACCCAGTGTGCTGTAGCTACTTTCTGCTCTTACTTGTTCTGCAATGCTTGAGAACCCTTTAGGTGAAGAAATTTTTCCTAATATCCAGTATAAACCTCCACTGGCACAACTTGAGACTGTTTCCTCTCATTTTACCACTTGTTATTTCGGAGAAGAGACCAACCCCTACATTGCTACAGCCTCTTGTAGAAAGAAATAAGAACTCCCCTTCTCCAGGCTAAACAGCCCCAGTTCCTTCAGCTGCTCCTCATAAGACTTGTGCTCCAGACCATTGATCACCTGCATTGCCCTTTGGGCATGTTTCAGCACCTCGAGATCTTTCTTGTAGTGAGATGCCCAAAACTGAACATGATGTTCAGGGTGTGGCCTTAACTGTGATGGGTACAGAGGGACGGCCCTGGTCCTGCTGGCCACACTATTTCTGACATAAGTCAGGATGCTGTTGGCTGCCTTGTCCGTCTGGGCACACTGCTGGCTAAGTGTTGTTCTGGTTTAGCTGGCTAGCTGGGCAGTTATTACAGTGCTATACAAAAGCAGAAAATAATCTAACAGTTTGCCCTCTGACGCTGGTACATACCAAATTCTGTAAAAGTTGCAAGCCCCATACAACACCTTAATAGAAAATCTACCCAAAAGAAAAGTTTTTTACCAAACTTAGAAAATATCAGCTGCTGGGAAATATGAGAGTCTCATTCATAGATGAATCGCTGCCGTTATATGCTATTGTAATAACTATTTTTGTAATCTCAGGCAACTCACAGTATGAGTAGTGTCCCTGGAAGCAGTAGGGTCTTTATCTAATAAGGTTCCTCCCATCATGACATAGAAAAGGTCATTTCACTTTTTTTTTTTTAAGATGTCATAGACTTTCTCATTTTTCATGTAAATGTCTATCTTCTGATTAAGCCTTTTTTATTTGCAGAAATCAACTCTATTATGAGCACAATAGCAATAACTCAATGCATGTTTTGGCATCTTTTTTTGTCACCTCCCTGCCTTTCCAGTAAGGAGAGGGTACAGTGCAATTTCCTTCTGTTATTTCTAATTACATATAAGATTTTCACAGAGTGTCAGTTTACAACAACAGTTCTTCCAAGTTCTAAAAAATCTTGACTAATATCAGCTAAAATTTGGGCAATTTGCTGCAAAATCCCTGTGGAGGTCTTTATGGCAGGCTGATTGTTGGGACACCTTGTCACATAAAAAAAAGACTCTTTTTTTTTTTTTTTTTTTGTTCCCCTCAATATGTAGGAATAGTTATTGGAGCAGTATTAAAAATTGAAGAAATATTTTTAGAGCTGTGTTTTATTTTGACCCTAACCTTCATTTGTAGTTACCTTAAATCTTCCTAGCTGAGGTAGTGTGTGTATATTGTACTTTCACTTAAAAGTTAGAGTTGTTCCTGTGGGAGAGCAATGTGACAGTTGACACAGCATAGGCTTTGAATAGTTGCAGTTATCTAAGTGCTGTTGCAAGTGATTTTTTTCGTGCCTCAGCCTCTATCGAATTCTAAATGCCAACAGAACAGAGGCTTTCAACAATTTGATAAGTGCAATAAATTCTAATATTTACAATGGCATTGCTTGATAGATAAACACTAAGCGTTTTCAATACTTGTACTTCATCCTAAACAAATCTGCTGAGCAAGAAAATGTGGTAAATGACTGTGACTCTTGGTCTGCTTTTTTTCAAATTACTTTTACAGTGAAAGACTAAGAGTCCTGTAGAGCTTTACCATGGTTTTTTGACACTCTAGATGCACATGTGCTTAAATGTTTGTGTTATTAACATACCTCCCAATTTATAAATATTTGCAAAAAATATTTTTAACTCAAATGAACTTTTGATAACAATTGGTATTCAAACTGTTCACCAGGGATCAGAGCCAATGTGAGAAGCTGCCTGGTATCATTATTAAGGCATCTGCTGGATGGTGTAATTGATGTTAGAGAACCAAAAACTGGCCTGATGGTCAGGCAGTGCAGGACTGGGGATGTAGCTCACATGAATGTCTGCTGGATGTGAAGAAATCAGATGGGGTATATGACCTGGCACCAGTTAGCTGGGGAAGTGATTCAGGGACAGCCTTAGTGGAGGTTAGGTTAAGCTAGCTGTGTGCAGGTTGCTGAATACTTGCTGTGGTGTGGTGCTGTGTCTAAGCTAACAAGCCAAATCAGCATGACTGTAGGTAAGATTTATAGCTATGAACTCCATCCATGCAGTGAACTTAGTAAGCAATGAATGCAAAAGTATTTCCTCTCAATGATGAAGAGCAAGAGAGGAAAGCAATAGTGGACGTAAAGCATGTCTTAGTAGCTTCCTAAAAGATGTCCTCTAATACTCCTGGCACATATAATGTATTGACAGATATTAAAGAATATGCATTCAAAAGAAATGAATGCCTGGCTTGATTTCTGTGATGCCTTTTTTTATTTAACATCATAAAGGGCATTTATTTTAGGGACAGACTCAGAAATTCTGATACTTATATGACGGCAAATTCCAAACTTCTGATAAAGCTGTTAGGTGTCTACTTCAGGTATCTAGAAATACATTCCAGGAGCAAGACACCAAAGATATTTAATGCTTGCTCTTAGACAAAGGCCCAGTATTCCTAAGGCAGCTGCAGAATGCACATACCCTGCAGAAAACTAGTGAATTCAGGCAGTAATTAAGCTGCCTATTTAAAATATCTTGAAGGTGAGAAAGAAGTTTGGACTCTGTTCACAGGAAGATACGTGCAATACCAGATCCTAAAACAAACATCTGTCAAATGTAAGTGGTACAGTTCTTCATTGAAGTATTTATTTTGTATCCTAAAACAATAGTATCTGGTTTTTTTTATTTGCAAGTTTATGTATAATCCTTTACTGTAGTCTGCTTCTACAATGCTCTGTAAAACAAGCTATCCAGTTTTGTAGCCAGGAGCAGTAGCTTCTTCCTAGGTAATCAGAAATAGTTAAGTAATAGAATGCTGTACAGATTGCTTTTGTAGTGATTTCACAAACTCACTGACTACTTAATGAGGAGTATTTCTAACATACAAATAGCAAGAACTGTATCTAACTTTGCAATCCAAACCTATGGAAATCCGTTCTGGATTATCCCTGGTTTTTTATCTCATCTGTTGTTCCATCTTAAACTGCAGAATTACACCAAACACTTCTCAGGAAGATGCAGGGAGATGTTTGGTTAAGTTAAGGTATGAAAAGCTGTATTTTATCAGCAGAGAAATGCCATAAAGTAGACCCAAGAGAATGCCTGTGTGACACTATGGCATCATGCGTTGGATACACCATGCTATGTTCAAACAACTGTATCTGCATGTAATAATTATGTATTATGTAGGATTATAAGCATTATAGCCATCTTGTAGATGCTCTGTACAAGGGCATTTTTCTGCCCTTGGGTAATGTGGTAGCTCTAGCACATCCACCTGACACAGCATTGCATTTTAGAAACACCCTGGTGTTTTCAGTTTATGCACTGCGGTGTGACCCTGGAATGAATTGTATTAAAAGAAGCAGCAAAAAGAACTATGAAAATGCACACCGGAGATGGGATAATTATGTTTCAGAATATCAATTATATTAAAAGCAAGAGCAATACTGATGTTACTTTATTGTTGTTGTTGGTCCTCTCCTAATTCACACCCTAATTATAGAAAGGAATGGGGAAACGTGTAGCGATTTCTAAGTCTCAAACTGTGGCTGCACTCCCTTACCATATTCCTCCTGTCTTTTCTAAGATTTGGCCTGTGAGCAAATAGAGTTTATTTCCTGGTTTTACAATTTTTGACTCACCTGTGAAGAAGTGTCTGTTTTAAATAATCTCTGATTTGGAGTGGAGAATTGACAGTTGTCTCAGCTAAGCCACAGCATGTAGAAATAGAGATAATTTAGGATTTCTTCATTTCATTGGTCTCTGCTACCTAACATGAATACTGGAATTCTTTAAGAAAATAATTGTCTTAGTGTTTTTCTCAATGGTCCCACTATCTTTCATTTCAGAGCATAATTTAGAAACAGAGTAAATGCTATAATGAAGAGGGTGGCAGACTTGGTCAGAAAATGCTTCCTTTGCTGTAACAATATACTTAAACTACTGTTCTTTGTAAAGATTTATTACAGAGCATGAAAAAAGAGAATAGCATAAGTCAAACAAGCAGGAGATGGTGTTAGAAAGCTATAGTGCAGCACTTTGACAGGCAAGTACAGTTACAGGACAACAGGAAAACAAGTCAAGAAAGAATCAGGAAGAGGTAAAGAGTTGACATTAACCCAGAAGTGTTAGTGGTTAGCACTCCCCAAGAGTCACTGGGTTTAGGCAGAAGGAAATTTGCATTTCACAAACGAGCTAATGTCATTCTAAAATGAATTATTAATTTTGTTTTTCTTCAATTTCAGGGTTGTATGGAAATAAGAGAATATTTAAAGCATCTAGCAGCTGAGACATTTCAGCAGCTCTGTATGCATGGATATGCTTGTATGTTTTTGATTTTTTATTTTTCCCTTAAGAGAATTTCAGATTACATATAACAAATGAGAATCTATGAGAATCTGTAAATTGACATAGTATATCAAAATCCAAGCATGTGAGGACAGGTAAGAACTGTGGACAATGAGGCTCACTCTTATGGAGGAAATCCTACAAATTCTTAGTATTGCCTTTTTTATTTATTGTAAAAGAATGCAGACTCACATACTCACAATGTCCTGAGGACACTGGGGAAAGGGCTGCAGTCGCCTTCAAACCACAGGTAAGTGCCTAACACAGTTCACTATAGGATCACAAGCATTCCCATGATCTCTTTCTGTTGCAGTGAATCCTTAATTCTTTTGTCAGCAGAGTGAAGTAACTGCAACAGGCAAAAATGGGAGAGTCCTGTTAGTCTGCAGTATAGTATAATAGTAGCATAATTTTTGCATCAGTTTTCTGCAAACTGTTTTGGATTATAATGAGCCATGAAATATGAATCTGAGTTTGCCTTTTCCAGCATTCTTGGTTACTCACTGCTGAGACTGCAGTAATGATCACAGAAGTTTTTGTTCATTTCAGGAATCTTCTGCAAAGTAAATCATAAATTCTGGCACCCTTTTGTGTGATGAGGCAGGTGTAAGCAGCGAGGGGAATTTTGGTCTCTGTTGTTGGAATATTCCTACTTTTAGTTTAATGGTCTTCTGATTGCTCACATATATTGCCAGAAGCAAAAGGAATAGACACATAGCTGGATTAATACCTCTTCTAGGAAGTATCAAGATAGCTATAAAATTTCTCTATTAATATAGAATCATAGAACTGGAATCATAGAATCATTTAGTTTGGAAAAGACCTTCAAGGTCATTGAGTCCAGCCATAAACCTAACATTGCCGAGTACACCACTAAACCATGTTGCCTAAAATTCACATTAAGTGTTCAGCTCTTACCTGCCAAAGGGGTTTCAATTAAAACAATATTGTTGGTATAGAAGCAAGCAGAATCGTAAGTAGTCCTGCAAGCATGAAATAATAGCAATGAAATTGTAACTGCACTGTCAGCCATGCCTACAGTGCCACAGCCTGTGGCACTGAAAAAATTCTTTGCTTATTTCTCTTCCTATGAAGTATACTGTCCTACAGTTTGCAAACCTGCTTCAAGAATATGCCACCTTTGCATAAACATACAGACTGAAATAGCTTGAGGATTATATAAAGAATTGCAGAACTCATTTTTTAGCATTACTGCTCCTTTTAAAACTGGCTTAAATGTTGAAGGAACTAGTTCTGTTAACATAATTATCATGGTGAACTGGGCATGTGGCAGCCTTTACAGAAATGGAACCACCAAGTTTATAAGAGAAAATCATATGTCATATCTGGATTGAAAAATTCAGAGAGCTTATTTCTTGACTGAAATTCAAATAAAATACCCACAACAAAAGAAGTGTTAAGAGGAGCAGTGTAGGTTCTGGGAAGACTATTAGCTTGTCAAACACATTCTCTTCCTTTTCCTATGTCTTCTTAATCTTAGTTCCTTTTCCTTCTGTGTTCTTTTTAATTCTTTTCGAGTTCAGGGAATTTTGTTTGTGTAAAGATATGGGTATGAGGTCTTATATGCTGTGTTTTTTTTGGTGTGAAAGGTGTACATCAGAAACCTTCACAGAGTGAAATAGAAAGCCACCAGCATGCATCTCATCAGTCAAAACAAAAGTCCTTCCTTTGTTGTCCCTGTTTCCATGTCGATTTTCTTTGTAAAGTGAACTGGCACAGCTAGGGTGATGGGTCTCAGGCATGGTCGATCTCTGCTCCTCTCGCCAGGGAGGCTTTCTTCAGTTGTATCCTGCTCTTTGCTAGCTTATAACATTTACTATACATCCTCAATTAAACAACATAAGTTCAACATTTTTGTAGAGAAAAAAACCTCTGACTGAAATATTCTCATTGAAATTGTTTCTCAGTTTGAACTCTAAACTCAAAGCAAGCACTAAGGCTTGAGTAAATTATGCATGTGGTGGGATGATCAAGGGAGCGCAGTTGGAAGACACTTAGCACACACAATTCTTTTGGGGACCTGCATGGGAAATTAACTTTTCTATATTTACTACTCCTCCCTCGAAAAGAGTTTCTCTGGCATTACACTTGTATTGATGCAGAGTTTTCACATGCAAGTGAATGTTCTTTGATCACTTCAACGTGAAGTATCTGAGGATGGGGTAAGCTTTTAGGCTGGCTACATGAGTAGTGTTGCCCAGCTTCTTAATATTTCTGATAATATTAAGTATCAAGCCTCTTCTCTTTTACTTTTATAAAGCTATACTGTTCATGCATCTCTTTAATATTTATGTTGTTTTTCTGAATAATTTGATATATTCAATAATATTTTCAGTAATGTTGTTAGGTTTGTTCCTTGTTCATGCCTTGAGATTAGCAGTGAGAAATGGTACTTCTGGGTTAGAAAATGTTTCTGAAACTACTCCCAATAAATAACTAAAAGTTTTAAAAGAGAAGGACTCTCATGACTTTAGAATTCTGACATGTCAGACATGGTGAAAATAAGAAGGCTTTCTTTATATTGTTACATAAATCAGTTAAGCATTGATTTGTAACATCCGTTTACCTCCAGCTCAAACACAGTTCGCTACCAGAGAACGTTTGCTGCCCTCTACCAAGCCAAGTCTGTCTGCTCACATGGCTTGATCATAAATGCATTCTCAGACTGAGTGCTACATACTGTTTGTGAGAAGCATATAATTTGAGGTAAAAAAACCAACAAACACCACCCCACCCAACCTAATTTCTCTTGTACCAGCTCATTCAATGTCCAGCTATACTCAATCTTAACTTTAGATGAATATGACTCTTTTCCTTTAATATTCTAGGCTATTTGTCAGAAAGGGAGTGAAAAAGTAAGCCTGGAGCCCTGTTAATAGCTTCTGAAAATCAGTGGCTAAACAAAGTATGAAAAGAATATTGCTTTTATTCCCTTTTATTTTTTTTTAATGAGACAAAAAAACATTCTTATAGTGACATTGATGAAGTCACTTGTCAGTGAGAGTTTAAAATATATTCAGAATGAGAAAACTGTTCAACAGTTTGTCTACAGCAATTATAATGAGCAAAATATTTCACCTAATTTCGGCAGATTCCTAAGTTCTTTTTGTTCTGTCAAAGAAAAAAGGGTCATGTCCCATTACAATTGATTTTTAATGTATTATGCAAAAAAGAAGTCACATAATTAAAAAGATCAAGAGAGTAGTATTCAGAGCAAAACTATGAGCTAAATAGGATAGATAGGAATCCTCACGCACACACAGTGGATACAGTGTCATGTCTCTCAGTCTGTCTAGATTAGATTTTTTTTTTCTATTAAGTTCTTTTTCTCCTCTTTTTGTAAAAACAACTGAATAGTTTCTTCAGAAATTCCATGTTATGAGCTGTACAAAATAAAAAGGATCTCAGCTTTCTTTGCAAATGTCTTCTGGAGAGTGCTGCATAGTATCCATTTTGTTGCCTGTTGGTCTTCCCCTTTCTTTCCTGCAACACTGGAAAAGGTTTAATGAGTTGAATCAGTGGTCAGATCTTGATGGATTGTATAGTGACACAGGAGTCCTATGGGATGCCACTCCTTTACCTGGATTTTTTGTTACCTATCCATATTTTTGGTGGATGGAATAATTAGTCAGAAAGCATTGTTTTACATGTTAGGAAATATAGCTGCTGATGACAGAGGAGGATGATCCATCTTTCAAAAGACCCTTTTCTTGTAAATTCTTAGAAACTGAAAAAATGTATTTACAGAGAGATACTATTGCATTAAATCTGTATTAAATCTACCTCAGGAGTTAGATTAAAAACTTAAGTAGGTTATATTAATTCCTGAGCTCCCCAAATTAGCTATTTAAAGCTGGTGTGTGTGCTTGCAGTGGGACAAATTTACATGGTACTTGTCTTTTTTGTTAGTGAAAAGTAGTGACAAGTTCTAAATCAGAGTATTATTTGTGTTAATGTGACACAGTGAGAGAACAGCCATTTGCTTGTGATTTAAATATAGTTTGGATTGTCTATAGTTGAATCAAATGCAGAGAAGATAACATTGCAAATTAATGGAATATCAGGAAAATCTCATTTGACTTAACTTGTCAGGAGCTAAGTTTTGATCCTACTCTAGAAAATATTCTGTTGAAATTGGTCAGTTTGTATGGTAAAGCAGCATTCAGTGTGGGTAACATACATATGTGTATTTAATACCTATAAGGGATATTTTAAATTGTGATTTGTATGAATTTAATAGTAACATAGCCTGTAATACTGACGCCTTTAGTTCATGTACATTTGTGAAGTGTAGTTTTTCTTGTTAAATTCTCAAATATTATGATCTGTTATATATTTGATATGCTGTTTATAAGATACTGCCTACTTCTAAACATGTTGCAAACGCTTTGGCTCCCCCGCACTCCCATACTGACTGCATTCAGATTGCTGTTCATAATCATCAAATTAGTTCATGAAGGGCACTGTTGTCAGCCTCTGGTTGTCACAAAACCAAGCAAATGACTTGTAAAAATAAAAAGTAAAAAGTGCTATGCATCTTTCTTATGGTGTTTGACAGGACGTGAACAACCCCAACTGGTATTTCTAAGGTCACAGGATCATGGCATGCAGATTACAAATATCAGCAAAACCGGGATGCCATACTTACTATTCTTGTTCCTGACTTAAAAAAGAGATAGTTGTATTTAATTAAATTCTGCATTTTGTTTTTTTCTATATGAACTTGAATAAATTTTCAAATCATGACACTGACAAAACTGATCATACATTTTCCAAAATCATAGTCCTCCTGCAACTTAAAGCCTCTATTTGCCCCTAAAATAGATGTGACATTAAATTTCATTCTTTGAGTTTAATTTGTAAAGCACTTGCATTTTTTCTCAAAGAAATTTTTGCAGATTTGCTTACTGCAAAATATTTCAGTTTGAAGCATCAAGCAAATACTTAAATGTTTGTTTGATATCCAAATGATGTGAATGTTTTATCAAGTGCTATGTTGAATAACCAGTATGTGGTGATGTTAATTTGTTGCACAATTCTATCTTGAAAGTGTTTGAGTTATCCAAAATTCTGATTGCAAAGTGCAAACTTTAGATTGTCACTTCATTGTTTCCTTGGTGACTTGAATGCTAGCTTACACCCAGCACCATGTATTTACTATCTCCATTCCAAATCATAATGTAAAGAATATTAATTGCATCCCTGCTGTGTCTGATTCTACAAATTTCTGTTTATATTAGCATTGTGTGGGTAGAAATGAGCAGTGAAAACAGATTAACCTGGGAAGAATTAATCCTACTTGCAGTCATTCTCAGGAACTGGAGAGGCTTTTCATTTTTTTTCACTTGGTGGCCTTTCTGTGGAATTTTCAGTATCAAAGAGATTAAAAAATATCTGTGTGCTTGAGGGATCTGGAGAGAAATAAACAAAAAACAAGCAAAAATTAAAAATAAATTTTTAATAATTTTAGCAACAAGCTGAATTGTCCCCTTTTAAAAGAGGCAGAAATCTCTTTAAGCATAAATTTCTCATATTTGTATGCTTGATTTTTCACTTGTCTAATTCTGGTGAGTCACTTTAGTTGCATCCACTTTGCACCAGCACTAGAGTAATAACCTTGATAATCAACCAGCAAGCTCAAACTAAGAAGCCCATAATAAAGTGGTCACTAGTAACGTTATTGGTGATAAACCAGCTAATTGTGTGCCAGTTTTGACTCTTTCGGTGTCACCTTAGTGGCAAATATGTTGTCACGTATCAACAATTGCTTTTTGGACAGGTAGTGATTTGAATTTAACAATTTTCTCACCTATGTATTTTGTATTCTGTATTCTGGTGATTGGTGACAGTGTAATCTACGCTACTTATATCAGTGTGTATGTTAGGACAACCTATAAGACTCCTCAGAGCTAAATAAGACGTAACCATAGATGAGAGTTTAGAAGAAAAGTGTAACCTATGTTATACCTAAACATTTCTGTAGTGGTATTTTTAGTTATAATAGCTGTGGAGGGAATTCATGTTTCTTTGAACCCAGGAGAAGCCAATATGTAATGAACAGCTCAAACTATATTCATCTGTCCTGCTGTGAGCTGCTAATTATGTTCCTTAAGTATCAAGAAGAAATTTTCATCTGCAGTGTTTCTCCATCTTATGTGTCACGCATATCTCCCTACTCTTCACAGAAGCTGCCTTTTAATTTTCCACTGGATAAAAGATGGAGTCAGTTTCTATAATATCTATATGGCTGCATCTCTATTTTTAAGTCACTTTCAAAGAAATGAGCTTTTAAATTGTCCCGCACTGTCTAAAGCACAATAGGATGGAAAGATAACTCACTAAGTCATAAATCTTCTAAAATTTATGTGGTCTGTTTTTTAAAGATTGTAGTTGACATTAAGTTTTACCACAATTTTTAGGTAAGGTGCTTGCCATGATACTCAGTTCTATTCAAATAATTTGTAGGGGAGATGGTAGAACACTGGAATCATATTGAAAATACACCTTTTTAATTTTTATTTTTTCTTTTTCTTTAATTTTGTGCTACTGAGGAAGTAACTGCTTGGTTTTCTTTTATTTGTTTTATAATTAGAAAACAAATGTTTGATGAAGTTTCTTCAGAATGATGAAATATTTGTATGTGCAATTTAAAATCTTCTGTTTAAAACATTTCATAGAATAGAATCGTAGAATCATAGAATAGAATCATAGAATCATAGAATAGTTAGGGTTGGAAAGGACCTTTAAGATCATCCACTTCCAAACCCCCTGCCATAGGCAGGGACACCTCACACTTAACCATGTCACGCAAGGCTTCGTGCAACCTGGCCTTGAACCATCATCAGAGCCCAAGCAAATTTAGTGTCATGAAGTCAGTCATACAGCATGAACTTCTTTGTCATTGGTGACTAAATTTATTGAATTTTATCTGGTCAGAGCATAAGTAGCGTAAAATGTGTCCCCTATGTCTGTCTTCCTAAGAAATAAATTATGTTAATAAAGTTAGCGCAGCTGTTAGTGTAGTGATGGAGTCATTTGCCTGCAATAAGAACAACAAAGAATGTTGATGTAGTATCCCATAGACTTTTTTTATTTAGCTTGAGTTGCCATAGCAACTATAGGAATCATGAGATCACATTTTAATTGAGAATCTCCTACTAATCCTGATTCTAACAGTTGCTTGCCATAAATATATAGTGTGATGATGTGCATGCTAAATGCAGAAGAACTTGATAAATATACCAGTTACTAGAATTTTAGTATACTTGTATGAGGGTAAATCCATATATTCATCACATCAGGTCTCAGTCTTGCATATAGCTGAAATATGACAGGAAAAGTAAACACAAATCTTTTTAAGGCAGTGTTCTAGGAAAAGCTGGGAAAAGAAAGAAATACTGTTATGCCTTCCCATTTATTGAAATCAGCATGTAGTTAAATGGTAACAGCACATGCTTCATTTGTCTGCAGGACTGCAGAAATATTGCCAGCCTTCTTAAACCAGGTGCAGATTTCATGGGTACTGAATCTAGGAGTGACTGCTGTATAAACAGAAGCAGAGACCATGAAACATGTTAGCTGAAAAATTCCACGTGTTCCTGAGAACTAAATATCCAGTTGGGTTGTTTAACATTTGGAGAGCTCTAAAAACAGTCGGACATCTGAATGTTGCCACTTCAGTTCTAGAGATCTATGCAGTTAAAATACAAAACCAATTTTGGAGGGAAATAAGTAAGAATCATTTTGGAATTGACTGAACTCAGCTTCTTCCAGTAAGTTGAACACCTTGGTGTTAAGCATGTTAATCACTAAAGTTCAGTATCAGCAGAATTCAGATTGCAAACCTGTCATTGCACTGCTATTCCTCTCGTGCAGCTGTAGGTACCCACCTTGTTTTACTTGGAAATAAATGATGAGCTGATTAAACAATAGAAAGGTAAAATTATTTATGTGTGAGGTACAGATTTTTTTATTTTTTATTTTTTTATTTTTTAAAGATTATGAGAATTTTTTTTACCTGTCGTAAACTGAATCTGAAAATCTTAAAACAGAAAAATAGAACCATAAATCAGATCATGAATGTTTAATATGGGTAGTAGAGATGGTTAGAAGTCAAGTATTGACATAAATACACTGGCAAGTTACTTGGAGCTGACTATTTGTCACAAACAATATCAGCTTCTACTGGAAAAACATTTAGGGAGGAAGAAGTATACACTAGGAAACTTGTAATCACCACTGCTATTCATGCAGCCTCGGGAAGTAACAAACATAGCAGAAATCAATTCCATAACACAGCATAAACTGTAAAAGATTAAAATGTCATTGCTAATGCTACTCAGAAATGGTTTCCTAATGCTACTCAGAAATACTTGTGTTGGTGACTACAACCTACTTTTATGACAGTCGATATATAACTTTTTGTATGACTTTAACCTCTTTGATCTTCACACTGTTAAAAAACTGGGATTCCTGACTATTTATAGTTTGCAATAATTTCCAGAAAGGGTGTGGAATAAACATTTTAAGGATCATAGATTAATGGGATGGAGCAGTCCAACTAACCTGCTTGCCTTCAAACTAGTATGAAGTACTGGCTAAATGTTTCTACCAGACTATATTTCTTAATTCTGTGTAATAGGACTTTCTTGGTAAAGATTGTGTTAAAATGTGGTCAGATTTTCCAGTATAACCGTTGTACCACATCTGCTTTAAGTAATCACATAGGATGCATATTCAAGGAGGAAATCATAATGTGATATGCATATATAGGTCAGACAAGGCTGAAATAAGAAATTAGTGGCTGGATAGTCACTGTATGATTTAGTTCAGTCTCTGTTGCACTGGATGGTGTAATAATGATGGATAGAAGTATTTCAAACTGAC
>JBCJKH010021356.1:0-13392 GCA_039877255.1 Loriculus beryllinus | reverse complement strand
CTCTTCAGGCAGGACCAGGGCCCTTGGTCTCTTAGAATTCCCTCTTATTTTTAATATACTTGGTTTCATCACAAGCAGCAAGACTGGGTTTTTTTCTCCCTTCAAAACCACGTCTTGTCTTAGCCGGAGGATGGAGGGCAAGAAAACCCCACATTCATTTTTTAAGTATCAGGGTTTTTGTGCCTTTGATAAGTGAGTCTTGAAATACCTGGGAATATACAAAAACCTGTTCCTAGGCAATGAAAAATACTTTTATTGTACTTTTTAGGGGAATTTTCCTGATATGGAGAGTGTCTAAAAATAACTATTAAAGGCTGTATTTTGGAAAAATAGAAAAGTCTGTTTTATCCAAATAAGGAAAAAAAAAATGGAAAATCAATCAAAATTTTACAAATGCTCAGTGAGGTGAATACTTGTTTTTATTATTATTTTAGAAAGATTTTGTTACAACTCTTGCATTTTCCAGGAATTCTGGACAATCTTTTAAATGGAAATGTCTTGACTTTGCATTTTTCCATAGGTTGTCAAGGGTGGCTTTGTAGCTTTAGGCCGAACTCTTTGGCATGTGCAGGATGTGCAGTAACAGCTCAACTTGTTTTGTGCAAATTATGCTTTTTAATCTGTAATCTTTTTTATTTGTACAATATTTGGAAACGGAGAGAGTCCTATTTTGTAGTTTTAAAATATAACTATTGCTTTTGAAGCTGTAGCTTTCTTAAAGTATTTGATGTGAGGGAACTGTTTTTCCTGTGTAACTTTTGATATTGATAAATCTTTGTGTAGTGCAGCAAGGCAAAAAAGCTTGAGTTCTGAAGTTAAAGGGAGAAATACACCCATGTTTAAGTAGCAAAACCACCTCTTCAGGGAGATAATATCCTGCTAATATGAGGTAATTCCCTTTTTCTCACCAAACATGCTAATTAGTTTTTAATCCATCTCCCTTAATGTTGCTCAGGAGCTTGGAGCTATGATACCAAAGTATTCAGTACAGGCAGAACCGGCAATGGACACTAAGCCATTTACTAAACCATTTGATCTTTTCTTTTGAGACAGCAGATGGAGAGTAGTGACCACCATGCAACTTGAGGCAGACTCTGAAAGGAGACTTTACTGAAGTTAAGAACAAAAGGCAGCTTCATCTCAGATGCAGCTCTTTAAATATTTATGTAATAATACAAATCTGCTTGGAAAGCAAGCTGTGGTCCCTGTAAGTACTTCCTCCTGAGGTGTCAGATCCAGTGTGCTCTGTGGGCATAAGGATGCACAGTATTGTGACAATTAAGTTATTTTCCTGTTCCACAATGAAACTGATCCTGTTGTGAGTGAAACTAAGAGATTTTCTCTCCTCTCCCTCTTCTCTTGCAGGAGGAAAACTGTGGTCTTATGTCAGTAAGTTCTTAAACAGAAGTCCTGAGGAAAGCTTTGAAGTTCCCGAAGCCAGAACATCCAGTGCAACTAAAATTCACCTGGAGCAGCCAACACCTACTCCTAAAGAAATTGGCAGCAGCACTGATTCCAGAGAAAGCTGTGGGGAGAGCGTGCTAAAGGTGGTCCCACTGAAGAGCAGCCTAACGCCAAGCTCTCAGGATGACAGCAGCAACCAGGAAGATGGCCAAGAGAGTTCCAAGTGGATGGACTCAGGATCCAGCTCAGAGGAAGAGTGCACTACTAGTTATTTAACATTATGCAATGAATATGGGCAAGAAAAAATTGATTCTGGCTCTCTAAATGAGGAACCAGTGGTTAAACTGGAGAGTGAAGGTCTAAATCCCAAAGAGGGAAGTTGCTTACCGAAACGCAGTGCTGTTGGCAGTGACAGTTTCACCTCTCAGATTGCATCTCAGGAACGAAAGCTTTTCATTGAGGATAGTGAGTCAGAAATAGCTAGCCCTACAAGGATATTGGACTCGTTAACTAAATCAAAGAACAGCCCCATGGAGCTCTTCAGGATAGACAGCAAAGATAGCACGAGTGAGCTCCTGGGACTTGATTTTGGAGAAAAATTCTATAACCTGAAATCAGAGCCCTTGAAGCCATTGTTTTCTGTCCCAGATCACGACAGAAGCTTGGATGCCCTAGAAAGCAAAATGGGTGTGAAAGCTCATGACACTGTAAGCAGGGGTTCAAATGATTCTGTGCCAGTTATCTCCTTTAAGGATGCTGCTTTTGATGATGTAAATAGTGCTGATGAAGGAAGGCCTGATCTCCTAATAAACTTACCTGGTTTGTCTGATGAAACAGAAGAGGCAGCTGTGTCAAGGCCAACAAAGTTTACAAAAACTGATAGGGACATGTTGGAAGTAAAGTTATTAGAAACCCCTGATGTCTTACAGCTAAATAATTCTGCAGAGCCATGCAGAGCATTTGATCAAGAGCCGGATCATGTGGCACCAGAAGTGGGTGATGCTTCCTGCAAGGAAGCAGATGGACAAAGTAGTGTCACTCAGGGAGCTCTTGGGACTCTCTTTACATCTGACCAAGATGTAGGTAGTTCAGAAGACGGGGATCTGTTTCTAGGGCTTGGAGCCTGCTCCATAAATGTGACATGTGAAGAAGAAAGTTCGTTTGTTTCCAGCCAGCTCTCAGGTGCTCAAGATGTGAGTGTGGATGGAGACATAGTAAGAAATGAAGCAGTGTTGCTGTTTTCCGATCAAACTGAAGACTTCAGGAAAGAGGAAACAGACTCAGCTTTGTTACCAGCACCTGAAAGTAGAACGACAGCACCGAAGAGGGAAGACAAAATATCAGTAGCGGGGGAGAAGGAAATACATCAGATTTTTCAGGACCTCGATGAAAGATTAGCGATAACCTCCAGGTTTTATATCCCAGAGGATTGTATTCAAAGATGGGCAGCTGAAATGGTTGTAGCCCTTGATGCTTTACATAGAGAAGGAATTGTGTGCCGTGATTTGAACCCAAACAACATCTTATTGAATGATAGAGGTCAGGAACTTTTGCAAATGCATTTCTTTTTATTCGCTGTTGCTTCCAATTAACTGAGTAGGCGTTTTATCTTGTAATTAGTATCTTCATTTCCTGTCTAGAGCTTCATTATCAGTGCAGCAAATTCACCCCCAGTAATAGCTTCTAGTACTTAATGATGCCATTATTCTTAATGATACTGTTTTTAGCTACAAAAGGAGTAATTACAGTTCACTTCTGCAGAAAATGGAAGGGAAAAATGTTTTGATTTCTCCTGTCGTTTTGTTTTTAGGACACATTCAGCTAACGTATTTTAGCAGGTGGAGGGAGGTTGAAGATTCCTGTGACAACGATGCCATAGAGAGAATGTACTGTGCCCCAGGTTAGAGCAATCACCTACAATGTTTCACTTGGAAAGTAGATGAGCAGCTTTCATTTTCTCACAGAGCCTCTATAGCATAGAGCTGGAGAGCATGCAAGATCTGAATTTTTGTTGTCTGAATGTCTTGAAAAGCTGGAGGGCTCATAACTGCTTTATTGTTGAACTGTGGTGGTGTTTGTTAGATCATTGCCATAAAGTGTAATTGTGTTGAATGTCTTGTTTAAGCAAATTTAAGGAGTGTTTTGTTTGCTTGTGCTTACTTGCTGCATGTACGTACATTTTGATAACTGAAAAGAGCAAAGAAGGGAAAGGGCAGGCTGAAAAGATGATACCAAGAGCCTTAAAAATGCAAAAATTTATACATGCAAAGAACATGGGGGAAACCCCCCAATATAGCAGTTTGAAAACACCTTACTAGGCTCAGAGACATTTCTCATGAGCTACAGTGGGCTTTGAAATAGTTTAGAGAGCTCTTTAGTTTTATCAGTCAGGAGTGTGATAAAATCAATATCTCTTGGGTTTTTATAGGAAGGATGGCACTTGAAACTGAGGCTTCCCTCTTCCTTTTTCCAATTTATTTTCTGCTAATGGTGTGATCAAATGACAGTGAAAGCCAAAAATCAGATTTTTTTTAAATATAAAGCTGTAAGTAGTTTCATAGGTAGCTTAAACCCCTACTCTTTGAGTTAAAATGAGTACTGGGTGGCTATTTTTCAGTTTCTCTTCTTTATTCTGAATTTGAACTGCCAACATACCCTTTCTGCTGAGCACTCTGAGCATGGCAGAATCTCTCCAGCTCAGTGTCTGCAAATGGGTTCAGGAGAGGTTGGAATCCAAGTTATCAGCAATGGAAGTTCTGAACTGAGCGTGGCATCAGGTGTTTATTGTGTGACTTAGTCCTGCAACTGAAACAGTAAGAAACTGCTCTCTGTGAATAAAGGTGGTAGGATCTCAACAAAGAATTTGAATGCTCTTGAGATAAATAGTAAATAAAGTATTTTTAGGTGCCGGTCAAAAGGGCAGGTATTACAGAGAACAACTTCTTTACCTATCAAAGCAAACCCAGCTCTTATGTTCCACCCTCACCCCACTTTAATTCCAGAACAAGAAAATCAGGGAATCCCAGTAATTCTTGCGGTGGCTAGACAGAGATGCGTCCTGGTTGCCAACATACATGATGTCCTGTTAGAAAGTGGCGTTTTCCTGCCTCCGTAACCCAGCCTTGAACACAGTGCTCCCTAGCTGAATAGTAGCAAAGATGGAAGTGCAGCCCTCTCCCACCCTGTCATCATTAATGAGCTGGGAAAGTCAAAGCTTAATTTTTCTGTCTTTTAATGAGGATCCAGAGTGCGGCTTTTTTTGCCCCTTAAACCCCAACCAGCCAACTTCTGTAGTAATTAAGTGCATAGGGAGCAACTGAAATAATATTTAGAAGTCCCCAAATGCAAGAACAAAGTTTTCTGCACCATCTTTATTTCCACTTCGCAGTATGGATGTGGTATCCGTCCGGGCTTTCTTGCTTTAGTTGCCTTCTCTCCCTGTCCTATCCTGAGCTGCACTTTGCTTTGTGTGGCTGTCACTGGTGAGATGCAAGATTAAGATTTGCAGATGCAAATATTCGATACAGGCAAGATGGCTGAATTGATGGCTGAAGTGATGGCTGCTCTGGGGTTTTTATCTTTTGTATTTCTTTATGTCATCTCTGCAAAGTGTACTTTTAGTAGAGCTATTTCATGCTAATTTTTGCATAGGAGAGTAATACTTGGTGTAATTTAGCAATATAAAATATATTTTGGAGCCAAGTGTCATTCTGTTGTGGGCAGTGATTTAATACCTGTACCTTCGATGATGATGTATGGTGGAGTCCAAAGCACCTTTCTAGTGCCACTACTGCTGATAAATCTTGCTCTAGAACTTCTGTTCAGTATTAAAAATATAATCATGTTAGTGGCCTTTCTACTTTCTGGTATTACAGAAAAAACCTTTCTTTGGATGAGCATTTTTCTTTTTAAGGAATATACCATGTCCCTGCAAACCCATGTGTCCCTATTACCCTGATAACATTGCTTCTCAAGCTGCTGCTTTGAATAAGGAGTTTGGAACGTTACTTATGCTTCAGTTTGGTGTGTTAAGAGAAATGGGCGAGTGGGTTGTAGTTTTGTAGAGATAAGTAATCTTTACAAAATTTCATCAGATATCTTATAATACAACACAATGACTAAATAAGGTGACTCAAAGTGAATCTTTACCTTGCTCTGAATTTTCCTGGTGTTTCCAGTGTTGTGTGCTGTATTGCCCTACCTCAGGTGCTGAGCCTTCCCTCTTCTTTTCCCTCCTAACTGAAGGATGCAGTGAAACTTGGCTTGTGAAATGTTGTTTCTGTGTATAGCTGGGTGTGTTTTCATCAGAGTTTGGGACAGAACAGGATTTAGACATGGTAATTTTTATGTTATGTGATTGCAATGTTTTGTTATTTAAGTGCACTTGTTAAGAGTAAGAAAGAGAAGATGCTTAGCTGGTGTTTGAGACTGGGAACAGATGATGAGTCTGGGGTGCAGTTCTTTTTCTGCATCGATTTTTGAGGAGCAAATTTTGGAGGCAGAAAAAAGAGGATGAGTGAAATTTAAACAGATTGTAGGCGATACTCCATTTAAAACAGGGAGGAAATTTGCTGAATTACGTGAATGTTGTAAAGATGTATTTGAAACGATTTGATCTTTTTAATTGATAAGGTTTCAAGTGTTAATTCTTTACAGCACAAGTTATAAAGTGCTTAGTAGTGAAGTGCCTCAGGACATATTTAAATATTAAGTTGCTTTATTGGTTGCATGTAAACATGGAATCTCAATTCTACAATTTATGTATAAGAATCTAATTCCTGGAGGGGTGTAGGGATAGTAATGTATTAATGTTGAAGCTTTTCACACCCAGGGGAGAATAGAAGTCCACCTATGTGGAGCTTGCTTGCAGCCTCTAGGATTTCGTATTTGAGGCTTTTAGTACCCCAGGTTGTAACCTTGTATTAATGCAAAATGAAGTAGTATTGGAACAGAAACAGTGATCAGATCCTTGCCGTGGTGAATAGCAAGGACTTGCTCAGCGCTTGGTATTGTACGAGAAGCAGAGAAGCAATGGGACTGCATGTGTAAAAGAGAGATTATTCGGTGTGTATATATAAAATAATGGCATAAATGCAAACATTGTAAATGGAGAAGTGTCAAAGAGATGAGGGAAGAGATAGTTTAAAAAGCTGCATACCGTTCCGTGCTAACAATGTAATTAATTTTGTATGAAATAGCTATTGTCATTTTATATCGTGCATAAATTAAAAGCAGGGCTAAATCTGTGGCAGGAGGTGGCACTTTTCCACTACAGACGGCAGATGGCATTGTACCATTAATGGATTTTGCTGTTGCACTTGCTGGTTCTAATTTGCCTAACTTCATCTAAGAGCTGGAGACAGAAGATGTGATTTATTGGTAACGATTTGCATATCGACAATTGTACTCACAAGCTTTGAGTCTTGGTATGTTATAGTGCTGTTGAAGCTGCTGGTAAAGCTGGAGAACTCTCTTTACTCCTGCATAGTTTTACTCAATTAAAAATTAACTTCATGCTGAACCAACTACTGCAACAACAAAGCTATCTGCAGATGCTTAAAAGTAGTGCCTGTGCTATACTTTGATTAATGGCCAAACTAAATCTTTCCTGTTCACCTATGATAAGTCAAATGTTGTTTCTCTAACCCACAAGGGAAATGATGGATTATAAATCATCCCCTATAAACTCAACACCACTTCAAGTAAAACTGTGGGGGGTTTGGCCAAGAATAACCTATTTGCTTTTAAAGAAGAATTAAGCACTTGTAACCGTGAAATTCTGCTGTGTGAATACAGTTCAGGTGACTAATGCGAGGTTTAGGTGGTTTATTTCTTTAACTTTCCTCCTCTTTATAGCAATTTTGTTTGCTGAATATTTTAAAGAGTGCTGAGCAGCTGATGTCTGAACACAAAGTTATTAGCAGATCAGATGAGAATGATTCACTTCTGTTTAAACAGCCCTTTGCTCTCCATGCCCCCTGAGAACTCTTATCACATATTTGTCCAAAAAAACCCCACAAAAACTAACAGAAATTCCCTCGCATTATCCACCTGCCTGGTGGCTGATAGTATCAGCAACCTATCTCTCTATCTCTTGGTTAATGTGCCTTGGTATTCTGAAGGGGGGAAAATTCCAGTAACAGATTCAATTTACACGGACAGAAACTTGAGCAAATGCCAGCCTAGCAGGGGGGCCATTATTCTGCTCTATAAATAAGTTTAAAAAAGAAACAAACACACACACAAACCTGTGAATCAACATGTTTTGGTCTAATTGAGGGAAAAGCAAGATAGATGAATTTTGAAATGCAAATGATCACCTTCTGTTATTGAAGTGTTGGTTTTGCCAACTTTGTGATCTTAAATATAAAGAGTTGTTACCTTTTAAACGGAGTAATAATTGTATTCTGTTCTTGATAGTCAGGGGGTTTAAAATCAAATAGTTAACTTTGTTAAAAAGTCCTTTCATGGCATGCTTCATGCCTGTGAGACAGATAAAATTGTCTACAGCCTAGTCAGGTCTGTCTTCAAGGAAAACATTAAGTTGAGCTTTTACTCATAAAGAGAAATCCTTTAGGTTCTTTTTCCAGCTAACCAGTGAAGTGTCATGTTGTAGAAGCAGCTTTCTGGTCTAACATCTTGTGCAAATAACGACATGCGAATGAGATGTTCTATTTACACTCACCGAGTTCTCATTCCAGCAGCAGGGATGCATTCTGTCGCATCCCTGTGCTGTTTTCAGAGGATGAGATTTCAGAACTGAGCAGCCTCGGGAGTCCCTTTTTCATTCTTTCTTCTCCAAAGAATGAGTTTTCACCAGACTGTGTTCACTAAAAACTGGAGATGGGCTTGTTGAGATCGTAAAGCCACAGAGAGCTTAGCTTCATAGAAAATGTAAGTAGGAAACTGGCCATCAGTAATGCATCATATTATTCTGATGCTTTCATAAGCTGTGTGCTATAATCAAGCCTTATTTACACAAAGTAGCCTTCACAGAAGCCTGCGCATAAATATATGGTATATTTAGTTTTATTTAACCTGCTACTAATTGTACAGAATGCAAAGCCTATGTTAAAAGAAGGCTTTGTGGGTAGAGGATTTTGTTCCAAAAAAAACCAACCCAACAAACTGTTTCAATGTGCAACCTGATTTTTGTACTCCCAAATGAAGATGTCACTTCTGCTCTTAGACAATTGAAAATACAGATGCAAAGTGCAGCTGATAACCTAAAACATATGGCATGAAACTAAAAATTGCTAGGTTGCTATTATTAGCCTGTATGCTATAATTTTTATTTACTGAATAAGGAAAAAATGGTTTGCCTCTGTTTACCAAATATTTGATGCTGGAAAAATCTGCATATTATTTGTGTATGTGTTTTTCAGTAGGAGCTTGCAGGCACTCATTAAATCTGCTGTTCTGTATTAGAGTAATTTAATTTGAGTAGATTGTTTAAGAAGCGAAATAACTGTGGTAGATTAAAGTGCCATTGACCCTGCGAGGTGTCGAGGGGAGGGCTGGTCTGGTTATGGTGTAAGACTGGACTTCCTAGATTTTCTCTCTGCCTCTGTCCTAGCTTTGTGTGTGACATGAATGTCTCGGGGTAATCCTAAAAAAGGAAGGAACAAACAAGGCAGGTGAATGAGCGTTGAGCAGCAGACAGCAGGATGGACTAGCTTGATTTGAAAAGCCCTGGCAGTAGCAAGCAGGACTAAACATTAACCTGAAAAATACCTGCTTGTTGTGAATAATGAGGAAAGGTCTGGAGCTGCAGGAAAAGTACTGATTATTGTGGAGCTGGGAGTAACAGCTTTACAGCAACCGTTTGGAGTGCTGCAGCTCTCCAAAGGAGTGTCCCGCAGAAAACGGTGACAACTGACTGCTCCCAAAATAGGGAGATGCCATGAACCTGGAGTAGGTGATTGAAAGCATGGATCTGGGGAGAGAATCGGGCTTGTCCTGTAAAGAATCTCGTGTGGTTTGGCACTTGGGCTTGTTATAAGTACACAACGTGTTTCAGGTGAAGTACATACTCTTGTGGGTAGTTAATACCTCTGGAAGGAGCTGTAATTTACCCATGTGGTGTGGTTGGTTTTTCTTTATTGATTTGATTTATTTTTTTCTTTTAATTATTATTACAGATGGGGCTAAATCTTGCTAGTGTAGAAGGTGCCTTTTGCACGTAAATGGAGCTAACTGCAAGGTTAATTCGTGTTTGCTTTGTTTTGATAATAGAGCACTAAAAGGTTTCTTTGTCTCTTTTGTCACCTACACATTTTAGAAGTAGTTTTAATTCCATCTTGGGTTGCTGAAAGGAAGAAAGAACAAATTCCCTCTGTTAGTTTTTCTTCTCTTAGTGACATGAGGAAATTTCTTCCAAAGAGGAACATAAATGCTCGTATGTTTTGAATACCTTTAAGATGAAACTTCCTATTTTCATACTCCATTTGATCTTAGCAGATGTTCATTGAACTTGCCTTACTATTTTATTGTTTAAATACCATGATAAACTTTTTTTTTCACTTAACTATAGATGGTTCAATACTGTGGCTTATAAATTGCTAAAGCATTTTAGGCAAAGCATTATGGCCAGATTGCTTGTGTGATGTGTTATTTAGTGACTGCATCTTACGATATCTTGGCTGACTGAATCTGCCTAGAGTAAATTAGCTTGGACTCATTTTACTTGGTTCTCTGCAAATGCTTCTTTACATATATCGATATTAAAATATGATAAAATAGTAAGCTTTTAAAGTCAGACGAGTGTAAGGTAAATAGAATTTCTGAAGCGACTCTAATGGTTTTTCGTGCAATGCTGTTTATCTTAATGGCCACAGAAGGGAAGAACATTGTGTCTGATGTTTGCAGGATGTTGGACAAGTCCATTTCCTCCTGAATGGTTTCAGGTGACTGATAGTAGTTCAGATGGGTCTCCTTGTTTTCTTAGCAGTGCAGAATGATTCTAGAAGGTACCTGTTTCTGCTTGAAACATGGGGTAAAGGAAAAGGGCTCCTCAGGTTTTAGAATTTTGATCAACTCGCCAAGAGTCAGATGTTCCCTTCTTAACTCAGGCAAACTACCTCAGTGCAAAGCCCTTCCTGACTCTTAGGTGTTTGGAGAAGCAGCACTTCCACCTAGAGCCTGTTTTCTTGTGAGCTGGCTTCAGATGTGGGGGTTTTTTTTTTGTATGTTATATTTTATCCTGCAAAGCTATTGGTCTTTTTGTTCTTTGGAGTTTTTGTTCTTGGTGATTTGCAACCCATCTGGCCTGGGTTGACTGTGAATGTCTGAGTTTACCCTTAATCTGAGATTCTTTTGTGTTAAGCTAGTGTTTGTGAGTGCTGGTTGGGAGGCCCTATTGTGGGCCCTGGAGGAACTTGTATTTAGGAGGAAATATTTGAGGTGTGGTAATAAAAGCCTTTGAAATCCTTCAGCATGAACGGTATATTTCAGGTTACAGTGCCGTAGAGAAAATCAGCCTTGCTGTTAGAGTTAATGACTTTATCGAGGATGTGTGTTCTGCTTTTTTTACTTTAGAACTGGCACTTCTGTTTAAAAATACAGTGTTGTCAGCAACATATCCCTTATCAGGAAGTAAGGTATCACTGTGTATAATGCAAATATTGAGATAAGTATGGAAACCATAAAGAAATGGCCTTTCAGTTGAGACCAGCTGCCCTGGAAGGAGGATGGTGCTGGGTAGTGAAGGTGTTTACCTGTACCATCTGTCTCTAGCTGAACCTGATAGCCTTTTACAAATCTCCTTCCCTTCGGCTGCTGTTCAGATTGCTTCTGTGCAGGAATTTAGCATTGCTGTTGACATGTTCTGCTTGGTGCTACATGTCGTACAGGCATCGGGAAGGGAGAAAGAAGAAAGCTCTGCTTCTGAAGTTGCAGTGAAGAAATAAGAAGGGCTGCTGATTATTTTTTCATCGTATTTTTGTATTTAAAAGGATTTCTTTTTTATTGCAGAATAGTATGAATTCTTTTCCCTGCAAATTTCCTACTGCTAGTCCTGGAAACACCACACGTGTGTGCACGTTTATGTTTGTACAAATGGGGATAAGGTCCTTGATTTCAAGGTTCATGAAGTAAAGAATTGGCACAAATATCCCCGTGTTATTCACTTAAGCTTACGGGTTGCTTGCATTTATAGTCTAAATTACTTTGCTGATGGATTGAGATGAAAATGTTTTTTTAGTGAAGGCAGATATTGTAGTTCAGATTTATTGCAATATTAAAGCTTTAAAAAGAGCATATGCCCTGTGTGGTACATTACATTAGCTAGCTACTCTGTATCACTTGAAAGCACTTCATAATCTGTAGTTTCTGAATTTTCCCATGATGTGCAGTCAAGATAAAATGCAGTAACATTGATGTGATATACTGAACTTGTTATGATCAGCATATTGTGACCTATTTGAAGTAAGGAAATGTAAACAGCACGTTTATTTGTAGTATTCACAACGATTTGGGGGTTTTCTTTAAGGTATCTTAATATGAAGCAAGGAAACTCTAGAACTTAGGCAAGCAGACATTGGGTAACAGGAGAGAAGCTGAGCTAAAATATAGTTTATATAAAAAAGGGTGCTCAGATGTTTCCCTTAGCTGAGGAAACCATTTTCTGTTCTGCATTGGTTCAGATTACTTGTCATGCAGTTTCTGATGGGTGCATGAGAACCCAGCCAGAGCCCTTCAGCCCAGGTAGAAATCTGTGTTATTTGACTGTTCTCAATTTATCCTACTTGTGTCATTTTGGTCATGATCGAAAGTGAATGAAGGAGTTCAGTACCGCTATCTTAAGGGAGATGATTCTTCTCAATGGCATTTCTTTTGACTTGGCATGTATTGAAAGGGTTCTTACAGTTGAAAATCTGAGCTTGGATGTTGGAAAAGTGAACTCCAGTTTATTTTTTTGGCTCTGTCCATTTTCCTCATCAGTGAAGTGAGGTTATGTCAGTAACTGCATGTGGTTCTGTGAAAGAAGGCAGCATAACTTGGATGCTTCAAAGAACTGGATCCGCATCCATGATTGCCAACAGAAAAGGAAATAATTCCAAAACTCAGAAATGATTTTTTTTTTGTAGTATTTCTTTCCCCTGTGCTCACAATGATGTGGTTTTCACCTTTAGAATATTATTTTATAATTGGGCTGTAACTCCAGAGGCCCATTCTCACTGAATGTCTATGGGGAAGAATGGATTATCTCCTTTGTGGCATTAGTCTAAAATGTAAGATGTGTCAATATGGGGAAGTTAATGGCAGTATAGGAACTTATTCTGGAATAAGTGTGGAATTTAATTTAAAAATAAACCCCATTATTTGTTTGGAAGAAAGTGCTTTTGGTCTGCATTATCCATGGGGTAAAAAAACACATGGGAAGGAAAACTCTGCTCTGAAGAAGCCTAAAGTATTTGTTTTTAGATTTCACTTTCCATTCACGTTATCTTGGTTTTGAGTGTACATTATTGGAACATACAGCTCTAGGAAATCCCAGCTGGACTGGAAAGCCCTTTCCAGTCAGGAGGTTTCACTGAGAGATGATGTGAAAACCTTTTGGCAGCTGGTTCATGTGCTAAGGCCCAAGTTTGGTTTGGTTTTGTTTCTCTTTTTTTTACAGGACAGTTACCTAGAAGGTCCGTGAGAGGATGTAAAACTAAATTGCAAGAACAGATTTTGATTTTTACACGAATTCTCTCAATTTACCTTAATTTCAGCTTCATTTGGATGCTTGCCTGGGATCTTAAAGCCATTTAAAAATGCATGTAATTATGCTGCTACAGTTCCTCATGTGGCTGCCATTAGATCTTTGTAGAAGTTTCTCCATGCTGATAGAAGAATTAATCTGTAAGGAATGGAATAAATTCTAATGTGTGACACCCTTATAGTGATGTGTTGATCATTCAAACACCATTAACTGTAATAAACTTCTCAATGTGAGGGATGTCTTAGCTAAAGAAACAACAAATCATCCTTCCTTGTTACTCT
>JBCJKH010021347.1:46012-59243 GCA_039877255.1 Loriculus beryllinus | reverse complement strand
AAAAACCCCCAACCCCCCCCCAAAAAAAACCAAAACCAAACATAACACTTTCAGCCATCCTGACCTCTTCAAAATATTTTGCCATTCCCATGTTGCATTATATTTAGCCCTTATCTGTAGCAATGGAACTGTACATGAAGTGGATTACTGTATGACCCTACAACTGAGCAATAAGAAGTAAATGTGTTTGCTTGGTTTAGTTAAAAACATTACATTATTTGGTTTGCACAACTTTCAAAACAAACATTTGTGCTGATATAACTGAGTCATAAGCTCTAGCAGAAGTAGGTAAGTGGAAAATAAAAACAATTAATCAAACAAGAAAACCCACCCCTGGTTCCTTTGCTCCAAAAACTAAATAAATCAATAAATGAAAAAAGCAATGCATCCTGCACTGACAATAACAAATGCATTTATTATGTTTGTAAGCACTCAGTTATCCAGATCATAAATAAGTACAGCAGGCATAATCTGAAAACTGTTGTAAAAAAACCACATTGCTGAGAGGCTTTTTTTTTTGCAGTTTCACTTCAGCTGATTTCCTAGCTGTGACTTAAAACAGAGAAATAGAAACTGAAACCAGAAAGCTACTTTCGTCAGATGTTACATCATCTGAAAGTGTAATTAAGAACATTCATGAGTATATGAAACAAGCACTAATTTATCCAGCTACAAAATAAGCAAGAGGCACAACAATGCAGAATAATATATGTAGCAAAAAAAAAAAGGAGGAAAAGGTGAATTGCTTCACTACACTGGGAGAACACCTGTGACATTAAGCAGTAGAAGAGTCATAAGACTGAATAGTTCTTTTTAGAGAGAGCCTTATTAAGAAAAATGAAAGTACCAATTTTTGTGGCATACAAAATTGACTTTCAGACACTGCAGTTCTATGAGCAATCTAACCTTTTGTAAAAGCCAGCACTACCAACAAAAGGAGCAATTCTGCCTTTACTGCTAGTTGTTTCTTGTCTCTGTCCCACATTTATGTGATCAAAAGTAGTGGTGTGGTGAACTGGACAGCAAAGTTATACAATTTAAAACTGACCTAACAAAACAGGAGAGAGGAAACCCCCTATTAATCTTAACACATACATTTCTTAATATGCTGCACATAAGTTACATATATCTATTGAGATAACCATACATATCTTGTGTTACGCTTTTATTGCATTTGTTTGAATACATACTATTATACTTATTGTGTAATTTAAACAACTGCAGATTCTTTTTGATGCAGAAATTATTTGTTTTATCAAGACATCTCTCTATTACAAGAGGAACAGGGGTGCTATGTTACAGGTTAGACCTCTGTATTGCAGCTTTGCCTCATTCACTGCAGAAAAGCAGGTGTATAGGAAAGCTGGAAAGGGGCTTTTGACAAGGGCATATAGGGACAGGAGAAGGGAGAATGGCTTTAAACTGACAGAGAATTCCTTCCCCTCCAAACTGTTGCTCAAGTATTTTAGTGAAGTACTTAAGTTGCTTACCCAGAACTTAGACTCTATTTACCAAGACAATCATAAAATATTCATATAGCAGCACACACAGTTTTTTTCCCAAAAGTGGTAAAAAGAGGCCTAAAAGACATGCCTAATCCATCACCCCAGAAACTAACAAGCAGATTGCACATGGAAACAAACTTTACAGTAACTTTTAAGTACACAGGCAAAGAGGAATTCAGAAGTTCATCCAAAACTGTTTAATCCCATATTTGTCTTTAGATTACCCACCACTAGGGAGCTGAGTGAATGACAGCAATACAGTAGTGCAGAATGGTGACCAGCAGTTTTTAACTACCATCTGGTTAAGCATGCTCAGAACAAAAGACTAGCTGAAACCCTCTTTGTAACAATATTCCTAATTGCTTTACCACGTGGACTTTTGAACAGAGCAGGGAAAACCTAAACAGACACAAAGAGACATAAAAAGACTCTAAGCAAGAGAGCTTGAAGAACTTCATAATTCAGGAGACTGGAACTGAGTGCAAGGGAGATTATGGGAGGGTGCTAGGAATGAAACATGCAGAGATGAAAGGAAACTAGACAATAAAAGACAGCAATCTAATAGTAGAGAGTAAGAGTTGGAGGGTGCATAGTGACAGCAGGAGGTGACAAAGACAAGTCAGTAGAGAAGGCACTGGCAGGATGCGAGCTGGGCAGAGCAGAAAGAAGTAAAACTTGCTGCACAAGAAGACAGCCAAGACATGGAGAGGAAGATGCTCGAGCAGGGTACCATGGTGGGAGGTGTCGGACAGAAAAGGAACAGGGACATAATCCGGCAAAGAAGGGAAAAGGCAGCCGGAACCCGAGGGGATCTGATAGAGCCGCTTGGCAGCGAGGCTGAGGGATGTTCAGCAGGGGTCCAGAGCGGGAAGCCAAGAGCACCGCGGTACGCCACAGCAGGACCAGGTGCTGTGCTGGTCAGCCACTACCAGACCCCTCTCCCCGCCCGGTACCTCAACCACGAAGGCCATCACGATTAACATCGCCAAGAAATACGCAATATCCACGAGGTTCTGAACGATGACTTCATGGCTTATCACGGTCGGGGTCCTGTATTTTCTACGAAACCTCATCCCAGTAACAATTCAAACAACCACACCTCAACAACCATCACCTCACACAGAATAAAACACCGCCGGCCCAAAGGACCCACCCGCTTCCGAGTTCGGGCCAATCAACCTTAAAACTAGTCAGGATTGGCAAATTCTGACAACAAATGGTGAAGAGCTGTGTCTAAAAGAGGCGGTGTTTCTGAGGCGGCCGGGCGGTGGGAGCCGGGGCCCGGTTTGAATGACACTGATCCCTGCCAATCCCATATGCGACTGGGTTGGGCTCCCCTGCAAGGCGGCAGCGGACCGTAGTGGGCGGTGTTTGGCTTGTGGCGGGGGCGGGTTCTGCGCTGAGGGGTTCCCGCCTGCAGCGCCTCAGTGGGGTGAACGCTTTCGGTTCAACCCGGTGTGGCCTCTGCGGATGCCGGCCTCGCCGCAGCTCCGGTGGTGGCCAAGTAGCTCTGTTCTCCGAAAGCCCTGCGAGGCGCGTTGGTCGGATTGCTCTCCTCACGAGTCCAAGGACTGTGGTGGTGAGAAGTGGCCCCTCGTCACGCCCCTCTGGAGTTGTGCTGTGCTCCCTCACCTGCGACTGGACAAATATGTTGCAAAACTCTACTTTTTCTCTATTAAAATGAGAGAAAGAGGATTCGGAGTGCTTTGAAATCTTAAAAATATGTATATTTAGCTATCTAGCTGGAATTTAGGGGGGAAAACTACACCAAGTTATCAAAAAACTGTACTTAAGAGAAGAGTGAAGACTACAGGGTGGCATAGCATCCAGAGAACAAGGTTGGAAGAGGAAATAAGAATTAGGTTCCATCTGGTGCTTCCCCTGCTGTGCTGACTGGCGTCAGCTGAAGATAATATCCGCTTGTACCCCCACACAGCAAATAGGACCTAAATTCAGTTCAGCTGTGAAGTAATTTTGCTTCCTATCGATTATTTAAATAGGTGATACTCACCGAATCGAATTTTTAGTGTGCCTGAGTTGCTTTGTTACATGTTCTGCTTCGTTGTTCCATTTTGCTATGCTTGTATTGCATTTTCTAGCCATTTCAGAAACTGGACTTTGCATTTGAAAAGAAGAGTTGCCACAGAGCACAAGTGCTATTTGGGACATTCATTTGGGAAGCAACTGCCATGCATGTTCTTTTTCTCAGCTGAAAAAAGGAATTAAAACTAAAATACTTGTAACAAGGTGTTTACAAATCATGGGGAGTTTTATTAAAAAGAAACTATATACTTGAAAGTATTTCATAATTGTTTAGCATAATTGCTGCTTCCTTTTTCTAAAGCTACAAAAGTAATACTGACTGAGAATTAATTGTGATTCAAACCAGTTTCGTTTCTTCTTGGAACATATCAGAGACAGGAGGGAGGAAAGCTGAGTAGGAATGAGAAACAAGAAACAAAAAACAAGAACTTGGAACTTAATTTTGGAACCCAGAACATACTAATTTGATACGATTTATGCAATTCTTTTCACTATATTAGAGTAAGCAAGCTCGTTAAGATTTTTATTGGTTAGCAATATTAAGATACCTAGTGTTAGGCCTTGAGGAATGTTATTTAAGTCCCAGGTATAAAGACCCAGAGGGTTTTTTATCTCTTTGTTTCCAATATTTCTCTGTTATATATGGGCCCATTTCACTTACAGCCCACTGTGTTATTTCCATTGCCCTATCCTTTAAACAAACCTGGTAAATGTGGCTATTCATATTTTCATGATTGTTTTTTCTGGTAAAAAAAAAAATAAGTAAAACAAAAAACCCCATAGTCTTTAGTTAAAAGATTTCCACTTTTCTATTGTCATTTTATTTATTTAGTCATGGAATTAAACAGAAAATTAGAAAGTTATGTCCCACCAGCAACCGAGGTTGAAAATAGCTGCAGTTATTTTCTTTATATAACTGCTTTAATAGTTACTCTGCTGCTAATAGTTAATAACTGTTAATAACTGCTTTAATAGTTACTCTGCTGTTAAGTTTCATTGATTTGCTGTTCTCCATGTAGAAAGCAAAATGAAATTAATGTCTTTTACAGAATTGTAGAAATCAATTGGATGTCTGCTTGACCACACGGAAGTAGCTAAGAATGACTCCTTTACTTTATACTTCAGTTAAACAAGAAGACCTAATTCAGAATTTGAGTACATCCAGAGAAGAAAAAAGATCCAGTTATTGTCATGGGGTAAGTAAATCCAGTTTACAAATCACAAGGCAAATACATTCAAATTGGCTATATGATTTGTTTTGTGTGTTAAAAGACTATCCAAGATTGGGATTTTTTATTTATTCACTTTTTTTAATTTTATTGGGCACTGCTTAAACACAAGGTAGCATAGAGACTATCTAGCGGAATTTAGGATCAAGTAAATAAGAGAGATTCACTTTGGAGAACAATGGTACCCTGTAAGCCATACAGTGCTATCAAAACACATTCATAGTGTTCTTTTGGGGGAGGAGAAATAACTTAGAAAAGATAAGAAGGGAAAACAGAAGAGACAGGGGACCTGTGTAAATCATTGAAGAAGTCAGACTGGAGTGAATAGCTATTGGAATGATGGAGTTATTCTCTTCACGCTAAGCATTTTGCCTTTTCAGAATCTTCGTAAAGCTCATTGAGTTCTAGTTTATGGAGTATAAAGGGTTCTACCTTAATTTAAGAAGGATAATGACAGATATGAAGCAAAATACAGTGTAAGATATATATATATATGTATCTATATATATATCGGACGTTTTCACTTTTCTTTACCTAAAAAAAAAACCCCTCAACTTAAACACAATAGAGTCAGTAACTGGCATTTAATGGCAAACATATAAGATCCAGTAGCAATTTGTATTGAGAGATGTTAAAAAAAAACCCAACTAAAACACAACACACACGCTCCTAACAACATCTAATTAAACAGTATTATTAGAGATTAAAATTACAAGAGCCTATTAAGCATTGGCCATTTTGGGAATAAAGGAATTAAAAAATGAGCTAAAAAGAGAGGTTTTTTGCCACACTATAATTATAATTTTTCATACCAAGAAATAGTTTTGGGCTTTCCTTTAAAGTATACAGTCCAGTCATTTTTGCAGACGGGACTGTAGATGACTGATTGATATGTTTCTGTATGGTATTTCTTGCTTCTCTTTCCTCTTCATAAACCACTACAGATCGGCTGCTATTTTGTAAGAATTAAAACTCAGGACTTAGTCTTTGTGTAAACGTGTTCCCAGTTTTGCAAAAACGGAACTGTGCAGAAAGGGAATAACATTTGTAGCCTCAACTATACAATACTGGATTCTGAAGCTTCTGTGCTGCAGTTTGAGAACCATCTACCTATTTCTTGATACACTACCATTTCTGAGAAAAAGAAAACTGTGTTAAGAATGTGCAGGGTAAGTCATATAATTGGGGCAGGGAGGTAAAATAAATGTGGATTTTTGCCTGTGCCATATAACTAATATAAAAAAAAAATCACAATTAAACAGCAGTTGAAATATTTTTGCTATAATATATAATTGGATGATAACTGTAGAGCCTTAAGAAAGGCAGGAAAAGAGCAGGTACTATATTTCAGGTGGTATGTAAGAGTGAAAAGCTGTCTTGCTGTTCTATAAAAAACAAAAGTAGAAATCGAGTTCAATGTCTGCATCTGGTAATCAATTACTGGCTGTTATGTTGTGCATAATGTGTGCATTTTCTGTGGGGACTGATTGCAATTTTTATTTAGAATCTATTAAGCAAATAAATATTCTACTTACAGAGCAGGTGGAACATCTGCTGCATATGTTAAACCAGCAGTCCATTTTGAAGAGATCATACATTGAATACAAGCCCTTGTATCCATATGGTTTTATGAAACTTCCTTTCATTCTGAGACTGGTTCTTCCTTTCAGGCTGAAAATCTGATATCACTTTTGTGTTTTGAAGGGTGTCTATTAGGTGATGAAGTGATTGCAGTCTAGTTTGCAAAACTATATTTAATATATTTAATGTTATATTGTCATAGTAATATGTGCTTTTTCTACAGCTTGGATCATAATAACAAATTAGTGACCTCTTTTCAGGCTCTTACGTTTTTAGCCATGTGTGGGGCAAATTAAATTAAAAAAAAAAAAACTGTTTTAGGGACAATTTAACCTAAAATACCCTCTTAAAACATTTCCATAAAACTTTTCACATTTGCATTTTTATTTTGTAAAAGTATTTGTCATCATTGGTATGTGTCTACCCTCATATTAACCATTCCTTTTCCTCCCTGATGGGTTAATAATATAGCAGTAAAACAAACAAAAAATTGCACTTGTTACTTGTTTTTCCAATTTTTTAATGTCTGACTAATAGTGGAAGAATGAGCTTAATATCTTCAAATGCAATGTGTACACCTGGACACAGAGCAGGTTGAGAGTCTGGAATATTACTGATATGATATATGGAGACTGCACAATGATCCAATAACTGATATCAATTCATGAATAACTTTTTTCCTCTGCATGTTTCCTTCTCAGATAAAGTGAATTCTTTATTGTATTATATCTTGCTGAATAACTAAAAGTGCCACCAAAACATAAATAAGAATGAAAGCACAGGTTAGAACTATTATTTCACTTCATAACTAGAAAAACCCATGAATGTTCCAGGCTTACTTTACCTGAACTTTAAGATTGCATTAGTAGGCAAACAAAAATATATGCTGTTTTGCAGATCACAGAAATGTTCAGGCTGAAAGGGGCCTTAGGAAGTTTCTAAGCCAACCTTCTACTCAAATCATAACCCACTTATGAATTTAGACTAGGCTGCTCATGACTTTATCCAGTCTTTGAAAAACTCCAATGCAATATGATCTACACCAAAAAAAAAAAAGATGCTAAGCCAGCAATGATGTTCAAACAGGCCTTTAGAAATCTACTATAATAAGAACAATGAGTCATGACCATTCATTACTAGTCACCTGTTTACTTTTTCCAGACTGAAGACTGAAATCATGTGGTGCTTTTACAGGGAAAAAAAACAATACAAATATGCTACTTTGTACTAAGACTTAAATTGAAACTCTGGCAGCAAAACATACCTGTGTCACAAGCAAGTACCATCCAACCTGGTTTGTGAAGTTATGTTGTTACAACTCACAGCCAGGCTGATAGGGTTCTCAGAATGATTTAGAGAGCTGAACTCCCTATTAGCTTTATTTCCAAAGAAGCCCTTGTCCCATCTTGGTGCAGTATTATTTTTGTGGCTGCAGAGTGCATGCTTGTATGCTCCAGCACTACACAGAAGCAACATACATTGCTTCTTACAGACCGGACCCGGAAGCTGAAGTTCTATCCCAGATCCCTCTCAAGCCTGTCAAATTCTAATACCTGATATTGCCTACCTTTTTTTTGTTTGTTTTTATGTGGGCTTGAAGGTAGCAAGCATATAGTTAAACTATAGTTAAGCCAGTTAAACTGGGTTTTAAGGTGTTGTCTTACATCTTAAAATTCACCAAGGGATAATGGAAAATGAGACCAGCTGAAGAGGGTCATTTCCAGAAGCTTTCGGATGTTTGCATTCAAAAGGAAGAAAGAATGCACATCCTTTTGTCCAACCCAGTGTTCCTTTCTGTTATATTCCAAGCTGATCACTAAGGCCATAACACTGAATTCACCTTGTCATATGCAGGGAGGGAAAGTAATTTATTCTCCTTTTCATGTTTTTACCATTTATTAAATGGGGAGAATAATGCTTGTACAAAGTGTTTTGCATGAAAAAACCAAAGTATTTTTAGTTGCAAATTAGTAACAGTAATATGCAAAAAACAGACTAATGAGAAATAAAATATTAGACAGTTGGAAAAACTCTTCCAGTTCCTTTCAATATTTCTGTCAATTTAACATTTCTATTAACTGTTATTGTTCACAACTTACTCAATAGACATAAGAAAGGCTTAGATACATTAGTAATTTTTAATTTGCTTAAGAGATATTTTATTGTCCTTGAAAGACTATAATTTCCATGCATTGAAAAACAGATGAATGTCCTGAGTGAAACTCTGGACCCACTGGAGATAACAGGGCCTGGATGTCTCCCTAGGGTTTTATGTAATAAGCTATTAATGTGACATTTAAATGGATAACCCTGCAATGCAAAGACTAATATTTCATTCATGCATTAATATGTTAAGCAGCCTGTCAAGGGAAAAACTAATGACTAGAAAAGATTGAAACTGAAAATAAACATTTTTTTTATTTTTTTTTTTTTTAACCTGATGTTTCTTTATCTTTTATCTGGGTGGATAAACCCTATGGATTGTTCTACCTAAGTCTAGTGTGAGACATCCCTGCCCATGGCAGGGGGGTTGGAAGTAGATGAACTTAAGGTCCTTTCCAACCCAAACCATTCTATGATTCTTTATTATGCTTTCTTGAAAATTTCCTGGGCTAGTGTCTCTGTAGTTGTGTGTCGATGTATTACTCTGGTATTGCTTAGCTGTAGAATGACCTAGCAGCAAGTCTTCTAAAATGGGATAAAACAATTTAAAAAATATTTAATCCACTGTTGACCTTTTTCACTCCTAAAAATGCAATAAACCACTAAACTTTAAAAGGGAATTGAGAGGACAATTTTTATTTTATCTTGGATTTATATCCTGACTATATTCGTATTACAGATTGAAAGTTTATGTGTTACTATTGCAAGCCATGAGGTTGATATCACACACATGTAATTTGTCAGTCAAGCCTGGGCAGTGCAGATAATAATAGCTAAGTGCAGATACACAGAAACTGATATCCTTCTCAGGATTTTTTCCTCCCTTATTAGCTTTTGTCTTATAACAGGGAATATTCATCACAGCTGTTGACCAATAATATATTCTGTAGAAGCAGCTGTTCTTACTCTCCATAAATAATAGCATCATCTCTCTTCTGTGCAATGGTTACACTAATTAAGCATTAAAAAAAATTGAGAATTAGTAAGTAGAAACTATAGAGAATTAATGGTCTTGTGAATATAACTTTTATAACCTAAACCCACAAAAGGAAATATGGAAAAAATACTGAAGAATCTGTTTTTCATTTTTCTGTCCAGAACCAGATCTCTTGCCACTGTAACAATATGAGAAAGCGAGACCGAACAATTTAAACTTAGCCTTATTTCTCTTCTGTTCCTTTCTTTTTTTTTTTTACCCCAAAATCTGTTATCAAATTAGTTTCTCCCAGCTGAAACCTTACTCTGCTAAACAGCCAGTGAGATATTAATGTTGAGAAGAAATGTTTCCTGATCATGTGCGTATACAAACGGTGAAAGGTGTAGTATGTATTTCAGTGGCTGGTATAATGTAAGGTGTACACTTAAGATTGTTAAAGGAGATATGTAGTGCTATGTGACTTTATGCTTCGGTGATTTAATTGTGTGTACATTTAAAATGTATTAATCAGTGGAGTATGGTACAAGATGTGTTCATCATGGCTTCCACTGTATGTATGTATGTTAGAATTTTGTAAGGAGTTTTATAATGGTTTTAGTCACAGAGAAATTATCTGCATCTGCTTTATCTTTCTTTCTTCCTTTGCTTACAGATTCATAAGATTAGTCTGTTCATAAGATTTCTTCCTTTACTTATAATTCGTAAGATTAGTCTGTTCTGAAAAATATTGTTCTTTCCTGTTACATGGTAACCACATAGAACTGTTTTACCAGTGAGATTAATGAGGCATTGATGAAGGAATCTGTTTGTAAAATGTATCTGGTCATAATTTGTGATGAAATTATAGGTGTGTTTTGAAGGCCCCTAGGCCTTCCTTTTCTTCAGAAAGTGTTGTCTGGGGTGTGTTGAGTTTTTTTGAATGTGTATTTATTGGAATTATGTGTGTGTCTTCTGGTGGTGGTTGCCACATTCATTCTATAGAGGAGTTCTAGTTGCCTTAGTTTTTCCTCTTGCTGCTATTACCATACAAGAACCATTTTGCTTCTACCCTTTGTCCTTTTATCCATGCTTACTAAGATTTGTTTACATAATACTAGACATTTAACTGTAAATTACACAGCAAAAACATGTCTGGACTGAGACTTAGAAAAGATTTCAAACGCTTTGCATTTGCCTGTTTGTCTTCCTTGAATTGCACTTACACTTGAAGCATTTGATGTGGCTAGAGGAAGGTAATGCTGTAGCATAATGAGAGGTATGAGAGCTCTTCTTTTCCACTGAAGTGTAGGACAGATTGTTCCGTGATTGCCTCACTAAGAAAGCATCAAACACTACCGGGTAGGGTTCTGTTGGAGGCCCAGAAGGGTGACTGCTGATACAAGAGCCACACAGGTCGGTATAGGATGGCTCATCCATAGTCTTGGTGTTGACACTAACCAGTTTAAACACACTCTGATTGGTTCTCTACATGCTGCTATGATAGATAGCTGTGTCCCTTGAGGAAAACTTCACCCTCAGGCTTTTTTAATGGTTCTCAGGCAAATCAGTGAAGTGTCTTTGCTAAAATCTTGACGTGAAAATGAGTATTGAATCCTACAGAGAAAACTGTTCTGAATAGCATTTGCTAAAGGTGGGTGGGTGATTATTTGCCGGCTTTTCCCAGTGTCATAACCTACAAATGAACGCTAGGGGATGCCACACTTCTACCAAAGTTACCGGACTGGGGATGGGGCGGGGGAACCTGCCAGAGCTGTGAAATTATTACCATTCCTTTCCACACGCAAAAAAAAAAAAAAAAAGTAAGGAAAACAGCTTTTGGTCATTTGATGTAATAAGGGTATTTTATTGGAACGTGTCTGAGTGAGTAGAAATACATAATATTTTAATTCTTTACTAAATGTCTGGGGGAAACATCCTTATTAGGTAAGTATAAAGAAGTTAATTTTTCAATATCTGTCCTCTAGAAACATCCGAATCAAGATCAAGGTCCCATTTGAATAGGCTACATGCAAAAGTAGGTGAAGAACAGTTCAGCTACTGTATACAAAGCTACAGAGCTGTTTAGTCCAGGGCTCCAATCTTAGAAACTTTGATGCCCTTTGACAATAAATACAGAACACTTACGGGTTTGAAATCTGTTACAGGGCAAGCCTGGCTGTGCCACACTAGAACTTGTTTTTCCTTTAAATAATTTACATTGATTTCAAGTGCTTGTAGAAACTATACAAAATAGAAATATTTAAATGTTGGACAATTACATAAACTTTCATAATTTTACCACTAAGAACAAAATCATGTAAACATGTATGTAGATGACTTTTTTAATTAAACAAAAAAACCAAGCAAGTAAGGACAAGGAGGAATGACAGCCTTACCATTCAAAGAAATTGCCTCTTACAGCATTTGCTTTACAAATCTTTGCAAATAGAAGCAATATTAAAGAGAATTTGTAATTATTATGCATTAATTGCATAGGATTACTTTTTTATATATACTTTACATTATACAGACAGCTGCACTTCAAGTTTTCTACCCTGTACAGCCATGCGGCTCAGCCCTTAAAAAGAAGGCATAGTATTTGTTCAGAAAAACATCAGTATCAGGTTTTGGGTGCAATTTGAAATGCTGATGGTACCCTATGCTGTCTGTCCATCAATGTGTAAGTTTTCCTAAACAAATGCATACATAAACCTAAGTGTTTGCTGCAAATATATTATGGGTTTTGTAGCTTATTGTTTTGTTTTGGCTTTAATGTAAACTCTCAGAGAGGAAAAAAAAGAACAGGTCAAGTGCTAAAAGGTTCATTTTGCTCACAGGAATGCAAGGAACTAATCTTAGTCAAAACATTGTAGATCAGTGAGAAGCACTTTGAAGTTAAAACACAGAAAGTCCAGAGAACTGGTCAATATTTGCATGTAATTTTCTTTTTGTAGTGGTGTCTTCGGGAAAATGGGGACACACAGATAATTTGAAGAGATCAAATTGCCCCTCACCGTTGAAAGGGGTAACCTCCCTCCTTCCCTTCACTGTTTGTGGCTGCAGAGTCTAACCCCACCATTGCATCTACTTTTCTGCTGATTAAGCAAACTGAACGAGCTCACTGCAGGGTTCTACAAATAATGGAAGGAGTGGGAATATGTGGCTGGGAATGGAATTGGTAATAATAGTACCCCTTTCAGTAGCAATGAAGTCTTATATAAAACTTAACCATCATGTTTAAATTCTAAGGACTTATTTGGGAGCTGAACTTGAAACATATGTGCTGATAGTGTCCTTGGTCTGGTAAAATTGCAGTTTAGAAAGTATATTCTTTGTCTTTCTGCATCAGTGCTTATCTCTATGTCAACTTTACAAGCTTTATTTAAGTCTTAAAAATTATTTTGATCTGTAGCCTAAAGTTAGAATAGTTTTTCCTTTTTTAAGTATTTTTTCTGCTATTATATAAAAACAAAGAAAAATGCACTGTAAAACAGAATTATAACAACCAGATTTTTTTTTTTTTTTCTCTGAATCATGTTTTTCTGCTGTGTTGAAATGTTTGCACAGTGCTACTGTCCAGGCTTGGTTGTTTTCCCTATTCTCATTCCTTGAAAGAATAACGAAAATAACAAGTGGTGTCCCGCTGGGACCGGTCTTGTTCAACATCTTTGTCGCTGCCATGGACAGTGGGATTGAGTGCACCCTCAACAAGTTTGTGATGACACCAAGCTGTGTGGTTCAGTGGATACGCTGGAGGGAAGGAATGCCATCCAGAGGGACCTTGACACGCTTGT